>SJYC01057518.1:0-11943 GCA_006408675.1 Madoqua kirkii
GAACTGAGCATACAGGCACACATGCCATGTTTGAGGCTCCTCAGAGACAAAAGTGAGAATAATCATGTTCCAATGAGTTTTGCTCAACACAGATCCCCACACACAACTTCTCACTAGTTCCTCCACTGATGGTTCTGCAGTTGATAAATGACTAGATTCTATGAGATAAAAAAAAAAAAAAACAAAATCTGCCCTGTTTGTGTAACATCAGTGTGCTTCATAGAATGGTGCTGGCTGTGGCTTCAGGCTGATCAGGGACAAATTTGGGCAGGCCATGTTTCACCTCTGAGCCCCAGGCTGTTCATCAGAAACAGAGAAATATCTCTCACCTTGCAGAGGCTGATGTACGTGTGAGGATTCAAGACCTGGCCGCCACGTTGCTGTTGTTCAGTCGCTCAGTCCTGTCCAACTCTGTGACCCCACTGACTGCAGCACACCAGGCTTCTCTGTCCATCATCATCTCCGGAGCTTACTCAGACTCATGTCCATCGAGTCGGTGATACCATCCAATCATCTTGTCCTCTGTCATCCCCTTCTTCCACCTTCAATCTTTCCCAGCATCAGGGTCTTTTCAAATGAGTCAATTTTTCACATCAGGTGGCCAAAGTATTGGAGCTTCAGCTTCAGCATCAGTCCTTCCAATGAATATTCAGGGTTGATTTCCTTTAGGACTGACTGGTTTGATCTCCCTGCAGTCTAAGGGACCCTCAAGAGTCTTCCCCTCACTAGAGTTCAAAAGAATCAATTCTCCAGTGCTCAGCCTTCATTATGGTCCAACTCTCAGAAACATACATGACTACTGGGAAATTCAGTAGTCTGGCTCCCATGGGCCTTGCAATTTGTGTTTGCCATGGCCACTTCCTTGAAGTCATTTTCAAGGAGTCAAAGGCTTTCTTTCCTCACCTCCGCCTCCCTCAATGGCCTGAGAAGGCCGTGGGCTTGTTCAGATCATCCATGTGGTTTCTCTCCTCAGGGTAAAACAGACTGACATCTATATTGTCCTCAGCCTCCCTAGAGCTTCTACTTCCACATTCCCCCCACCCCACCCATGTTTAGTCTCTGAGATTTGAGAAACAAATCTGTGTTTCCCTCCGCATTTCAGTTTGGATCTTCCACAGCTCTCAGCTAAGAATGTTCACTCAATGAATATCAATGGCCCAGTGATGGAGAAAATGGTTTGTGCATCAAATCCTGGGTATGGGAGTGGATAAGAAGCTGGGCCATGAGGGCATCTCTGGCCAAAACAGAAGGAGCCAGGGAGGTCCTGCCTGGCTGGATCTACCTTCATCACCATCATCATAAACATTGTTATTATGACCTCCATTGTAGTGAACAGCTTGACTCCATTTCTGATGTTGGGGCACTGACAGGTGTTTCAGGCCACATGTTATCATTTCCTCTTTTCATCCCTTATCTGGACAAACTGATAAAGCCAATGCTCCCTTTCCCGGCACTGGAAGAATTTCAGCAAAAAAGCAAGCAAACCATATTCTGTGCATAGGAACCCTCACCCTGGTCTTATCTCTAATGAAAATAAAAGCTGGAGCCCCTCCTTTGGCTCAAACCAAATGAACAAGTTGGGTGCATGCCCTTCCCTCTTCAGAAGGCCTCATTATATGAAGAGTAAATATTTTCACACATCCTGATGTGTGTGCATGTATTATATCATTGATTCAAATTCAACATCCAAACTACTTTGTGTATGGGTTTGATCCTACCCTCCATGGTGCCGTAATGAAGCAGACAATGGTCATTACCACCATCATCACCACCAGCTCCATCATCACCATCTCTATCTCCATCACCACCTCCATCATCATCACCACCTCCATCATCACCAATTCCATCACCATCACCACCTCCATCAATTCCATCACCATCACCACCTCTATCATCACCACCTCCATCATCAACAATTCCATCACTATTACCACCTCTATAATCACCACCTCCATCATCACCACCTCCATCACCATCACCACCTCCATCACCATCACCTCTATCATCATCACCACCTCCATCATCATCACTGCCTCCATCATCATCACCACCTCCATCATCATCACCACCTTTATCATCACCATTTCCATCATCATCACCTCCATCACCACCACCACCTCCATCACCACCTCCATCACCATCTCCATCACCATTTCCATCATTACCATCATCTCTATCACCTCCATCACCACCATCACCTCCATCATCACCACCTCCATCATCATCACCATCTCCATCACCACCACCACCTCCATCATCATCACCATTTCCACCATCACCATTTCCATCATCGTCATCATCACCTCCATCACCATCACCTCCATCACTACCACTGCCTCCATCATCATCACCACCTCCATCATCATCGCCATCTCCATCACCACCATCATCATCCCACCATTGCATTCACTATTTCCACCAGCGTCGTCTCCACTGCCGTCATTACTAGCATGAAGACTACAGCTTCCACGGGTTTGTACTGAGCACCAAACTTTACATGCGTTATCTCATTTAATCATCACAGCAACCCCATAGGCTGCGTTGTCAGCAGCAGTTGTCTCCCTTTGAAAGATGAAATTGAGTGTTAGAGAGAACAAGTCACTTGCTCAGTGTCATATGGAGAGCGAGTGAGGGAGTTGGGTCCATGCTCACCTTCCTAGCCTCCACATTTATGTCTCCTTCTTGGTGAGAAGATTCTTCTCTGTGTCAACTGCTGCATCCACAGTCCGGTTTATTTTGTGACTTCAGAGGAGGCCATGGGCAGCATCCAGCCAGGGATTCCAGGGCTCCCATTGGAGCTGCCACCCTTTCATCTCTCCTCTTCCCACTCTGTCCCTCAGGGGGCCTCTTTCACACCTGAGATTTCAATTTTCACTTTTCTGGTTGATAATTCTCACACCCCTCACTCCCCAAGAGGCTCTGCCTATTGCCAGGCCCTCAAGCAACAGTCACAGTGGATGCCTGCTCTGAGTTCTGGGTGCTTTGCTGGTTTGTCAGCAATGGCCCAGGAGTCCTGCAAGGTGGGCCTGAACCCCCACTTATAGATGGGAAACTTGGGTGCAGAGAGGGGACTAGAGCCAGGGTTGAGGCCACTTCTGTCTGGGCTTAGAGAATTCCCTGGCCCCACATCCACTGTCATCCTAACTGCCGCCTTTGTGTGTTGTCCCCACGTGGATCGCTGGTGTCACCAAACCCTGGCTCCTGGCACCCCTGGAGGTGTGCCCTGTGGCCTAAACCCTTCAGTCATCCCTGTACCCTCTGGAGTGGGGCCATCAGGATCTAGGGATGAGGTGTCACCTGCACTGACCATCAGGGGCTGCGTTGGTCAGCTCACTCTGTTGCCTGCATTCTGACTCTGAGCTTCAGCAATGCATCTACTGTGTCCTCTACCCAGGCAGCCTCCACTGCCTTGCATTGCTTCCACTGGGGAAAATACACGCTCAGTTCAAGACCAAATCAAGTGCATGACCTGGGAATTGTTCCCTGGTCTCCCCTCCAGGAGCCCCCATCTGGGGTGAAGTCTCTCTGTGAAAACCAATATCCTGCATCCTTAGGGTGCATCCATGTGTCTTTCTCCCCTTCCAGACAGTGGTCTGAATGCAGTGTGACCTACAGTGGCATCGATCAGCTTGCATGAAGGACTTGGATGTTTAACAGAAACTGAAGCGCCCTGGGAGTCTGGGGTCTGTTGGGGGATCTATGCAAAGTGGGGAGAGTAAACTCTAAGCTGCCTCCAGGCTGGACTGATGGCAGGGGGTAAATGGAGGTAGTGATCTAATATCTCTTCCAAGTAGGGTTTACAGTTCTATTAACTCTGCAGTGATGCTGTGGTACTCATGTGAGAAGAGATTCAGGAGAGAATATAGCATGAGGTGGGGGTGGGGAAGGTGAGGCTGTAGAGGTGGTGGGGTTGGACTATTGAGGAGCTGAGTGGCAGGCAGCAGCAGCCTCGGCAGGTGGCCTGGGAGCCTCTAGCCACCTTCAGTCTGTGAGAGCAATGCCTGGCATATAGTAGGTACTCAACAAATACTTTTTGGATAAGCACATCCACATCCTTTCCAAAGTCACCCCAAATATAAATCATTGTCTTCATCCTTGTCATTGGTGCAATTGACATCGGTGTCAGCAGATACTCACTGTCTTCTAAATCTTTACATGAAGAGTAAATAAAAGCTTTTCAGCAAACTTGACTATTTTTACTGATTTGTGAAATGCAAGAAGTATTCTTACCTCCCTGTCATCAGGTGCTGCCCAAGGCCCCTCTCTCCTGGCTGTTCTGGATCTGCTCCGGCTGCAGGCTAAGGGTTTGGACTCTCTTTGGTAGTTGATGGTGACAGGAGCCATCAGGAAAACCATTCAGCCAGGAGTGAGAGCTGAGGTCTGCAAATAAGAAAACATCTCTGGAGACAAGCTGGATTTGGAGGCTGAGGCAGGAGACCTGAGGCTGCTGGAACAGCTCAGAGAGATGGAGGGGCCGTGCTCTGGCAGGGGCAGTGGGCAGAGGGCAGGGGTGAGGGGGAGAAGCTAGCTCAGATGGGAGAAGGAGCAGCGGACATCTCCTGACACACAGAGGAGAGGCTCAGGGGCTCCCCACATGCCAGGCACCTGCTTTGTATCACTGCCTTCACTCTTCCCAAGAGCCCCGGGGAGCAGGCATCTGCATAAGCCCACTTCACAGATGGGAAAACCGAGGCTCAAGGAGGTGACAAACATTGTCCAATTCATGCGATGGGCAGGCAGCCAAGCTGGGCTGGGCTAGTTCTGAACTGGGGCATGCAAACTGCTGACTGACCCATCTGTGCCCCGAGAAGCTAGGAATGAGTGGGTACCTCCATGCCCTGCCCACTGGCTGGGAAGAGCTCTGCCAGACAGCCATGGTGGTGGTGGGGGTGCTACATGGGAACAGCCAGTGGGACTAGGGAGGGGGCCACTGTGGAGTCCCGAGGACCCAGATCCTAGGCCACATCTTAAGGTCTGTGAAGCCCTTTTGTGTTTATTTCCCCTTCAGGCTCCCCACCACAGCCCAGGTCACAGGGTCGAGGACCAGGCTCAAGCAGGTCAGGCTTGTGCTGCCTGGGGACGCAGTAGGTCAGGACTGAGGAGCCAGACAACACCAGATGGGGGAGCGGCCTTGGGGTCTGTCTTCGGTACTGAAATCAGCTCCACGAGGACCTAGATCCTCAGGGTGGGAACAGGGCAGGCTCCACAGGGGACAGGTGGCCAGAGGAAGCCCTGGGTTCATGCGGACCCACAACTGTGGACAAGGGCGGCACTCAGGATGGCTGAGGTCACCATGAGTGACTGGAGTGCCCAGGGGCTACCAGGCCTGTGGTGTGAGGGCTGATCCCGCCTTCTGCAGCCTTGTGGGGCTCATCTTTCTGGATTGCTCCGGCCCCCTCGGAGGTGGATTCAGTTCAGCTAAGTCACTCAGTCATGTCCGACTCTTTGCAATCCCATGGACCACAGCATGCCAGGCCTCCCTGTCCATCACCAACTCCCAGAGCATATTCAAACTCATGTCCATTGAGGCAGTGATGCCATCCAGCCATCTCATCCTCTGTCATTCCCTTCTCCTCCTGCCCTCAATCTTTCCCATCATTGGGGTCTTTTCAAATGATTCAGCTCTTCACATCAGGTGGCCAAAGTACTGGAATTTCAGCTTCAACATCAGTACTTCCAATGAACACCCAGGTCTGATCTCTTTTAGGATGGACTAGTTGGATCTCCTGGCAGTCCAAGGGACTCTCAAGAGTCTTCTGCAACACCACAGTTCAAAAGCATCAATTCTTCAGCACTCAGCTTTCTTTATAGTCCAACTCTCACATCCATACATGACTACTGGAAAAACCATAGCCTTGACTAGATGGACATTTGCTGGCAAAGTAATGTCTCTGCTTTTTAATATGCTGTCGGAGGTGGGGGGGTGTTTCCAATGACAGGCTCTTGCATCATTGTCCCTTCACCTTGCAAAGGAGCTGGGGCTTTCCACCCTGAGGGAGGTGGAGGGAGGTCGCAGATGGCTGGAGATGCAGGGACAGGAGAAGCGGGAACAGCACTTGGATCTGTAACAGAAGCAGACCCATCTGTGCCCCGAGAAGCTAGGAATGAGTGGGTACCTCCATGCCCTGCCCACTGGCTGGGAAGAGCTCTGCCAGACAGCCATGGTGGTGGTGGGGGTGCTACATGGGAACAGCCAGTGGGACTAGGGAGGGGGCCACTGTGGAGTCCCGAGGACCCAGATCCTAGGCCACATCTTAAGGTCTGTGAAGCCCTTTTGTGTTTATTTCCCCTTCAGGCTCCCCACCACAGCCCAGGTCACAGGGTCGAGGACCAGGCTCAAGCAGGTCAGGCTTGTGCTGCCTGGGGACGCAGTAGGTCAGGACTGAGGAGCCAGACAACACCAGATGGGGGAGCGGCCTTGGGGTCTGTCTTCGGTACTGAAATCAGCTCCACGAGGACCTAGATCCTCAGGGTGGGAACAGGGCAGGCTCCACAGGGGACAGGTGGCCAGAGGAAGCCCTGGGTTCATGCGGACCCACAACTGTGGACAAGGGCGGCACTCAGGATGGCTGAGGTCACCATGAGTGACTGGAGTGCCCAGGGGCTACCAGGCCTGTGGTGTGAGGGCTGATCCCGCCTTCTGCAGCCTTGTGGGGCTCATCTTTCTGGATTGCTCCGGCCCCCTCGGAGGTGGATTCAGTTCAGCTAAGTCACTCAGTCATGTCCGACTCTTTGCAATCCCATGGACCACAGCATGCCAGGCCTCCCTGTCCATCACCAACTCCCAGAGCATATTCAAACTCATGTCCATTGAGGCAGTGATGCCATCCAGCCATCTCATCCTCTGTCATTCCCTTCTCCTCCTGCCCTCAATCTTTCCCATCATTGGGGTCTTTTCAAATGATTCAGCTCTTCACATCAGGTGGCCAAAGTACTGGAATTTCAGCTTCAACATCAGTACTTCCAATGAACACCCAGGTCTGATCTCTTTTAGGATGGACTAGTTGGATCTCCTGGCAGTCCAAGGGACTCTCAAGAGTCTTCTGCAACACCACAGTTCAAAAGCATCAATTCTTCAGCACTCAGCTTTCTTTATAGTCCAACTCTCACATCCATACATGACTACTGGAAAAACCATAGCCTTGACTAGATGGACATTTGCTGGCAAAGTAATGTCTCTGCTTTTTAATATGCTGTCGGAGGTGGGGGGGTGTTTCCAATGACAGGCTCTTGCATCATTGTCCCTTCACCTTGCAAAGGAGCTGGGGCTTTCCACCCTGAGGGAGGTGGAGGGAGGTCGCAGATGGCTGGAGATGCAGGGACAGGAGAAGCGGGAACAGCACTTGGATCTGTAACAGAAGCAGAAGGGAGACAGCAGTGTTTTTTGTACGTGTTTGTTTACTGGAGCTCAGATGGTTTCTGAGTCCTTGCCGAGACAGCTGGTGTCAGGAGGGAAGTGATAGAGTGAGGACGGGCCTTCTTGGATGTGATGCCCGGTTGTGGGAAGAATTGGGGGCCTCCCAGTAGGGCTGGCCTGGGCCTCGTGTTGGGAACATTTACTGAGCACCTGTTGAGTGCCAGGCCCTGTGGACATGGCAGGAAACCAGGGAGGCCAGGCCCTGTCCTCATGGGGTGCACATGTCAGGACATTCTCTGCCCCCCCTCACTGCCCACCCCAAGTGAACCCCATTCTGGCCTCCCTATCCCTATCTTCACTGGGAATATTGACACTTGGGGTAGTGCTTTGTCTTGGAAAGAGCACAGTGTTGGCAGAGCTGAGGTTCTATCCTGGCTCTGTGGTCACTATGCTGTGTGACTCCAGGCAAATCACTTTGCCTCTCTGGACTTGTGTTCTCTCATCAATATACTGAGAGATGCCTGCCTGTCCCTGACCCTGTGTTCCTTAAACCTCCACTGCTAGCTTAGCCCACTCCCCCCTCAGCTGAGAACTGGGCGATACATGACCTGTGGTCGTCCTCTCACCCTAACTTATTGCCAACAGTACAACAGAGGAAATTCACTCTTAGGTCACTCGGGGATTTGGCAGAGTAAGAATCCCTCCTGCTTCCTGCCTGCACAGGGAGTGTTGGCTTTGTGGTTGCCGGCTGGGAAGAAAAGCAGCCTCAGAGAGATTCAGGCCTCCGCTGACTCGAGTGTCACCTCCCCAAGCACAATGTCTGACCCTGGATGGAATGCAGAGAGCCTGGACGGGGGCACCTGGGATGCAAACCATCCTGGAGAGGTCAGAAGAGGAGTTCACCAAACCCTGGAGGGAGGGGCAGAGTGGGATAGACTCCCAGCCCTGGCACTCTGTAGCCATCTGCTAACAAGCCCAGGTCACCTGGAAGTTTGGAGGTGGCGGACTCTGCATCTCTGTGGGCTCTAGGAGAGCTCACACCGGACATGCCTGGGGGAGCCTCATGGGCCTTGAGTTTAACCAAAGCTCCTTGATCTTCTCCCCGTTAGTATGCACTATGGGAATCAGACAACAGTGCCTCTTCACTAGTAAATGTCAATATCACCAAGAGGTGACTGCTGGTCTTGGAACAAAGCTGCCACGAACAAAGACAGGCAAGGAGCTGGAAGGACAATCCCTGGGAAGGAGACTCCTGAGTCCTGGTTTCCAGGCCCTCACGGGGCCCTCTGAGACCTGAATGTGGGTGCTGAGTGGCAGTGAAGGAGCAGCCTGCGGGTCTGCAGGCATGAGGACCAGGAGGGACTGATTCCTGCTTCCTCCTCCAGCCATTGCAGAGATGCTTAGTGTATACCTGTCGTGAGCCAGGCGTCGAGCTGGCTGCTGGGAACAGATCTGTGAGTGAAACAGACCCTGTCCCTGCAGTTGTGGGAATTACAGTCCATGAAGATCATGACCTCAACATCGTATGAAAGCCTGGGGAATGGCAGCTGGGCTCAGGGCTACCATATTAGGGGGCATAGCATCATGAGGATGGATAATTGGGGATGGAAGGTCAGGCGTCACTCACAGTTTTCTGTCTGCATCCTTCCCCTCCGTTACTACCACCGCCACCATCATCATGATCACCGTCATCTCTGGCATTGTTCTTGTCATCCTCACCACCATCACCCTCTTCGCCGTCACCATCATCCCCGACATGATTACCACCATCATTATCACCAATGCCATCATCACACTGCCATTGTCATCATTATAGTGTTATCATGTTTACCATTCCCAACATCACCACCACCA
This sequence comes from Madoqua kirkii, assembly GCA_006408675.1. Lineage (NCBI taxonomy): Eukaryota > Metazoa > Chordata > Mammalia > Artiodactyla > Bovidae > Madoqua > Madoqua kirkii. The sequence goes on from SJYC01057518.1 coordinate 9,212, forward strand.
CCACCACCACCACCGTCCTCGTCATCATTACCATCATCGTCACGAGCATCAGCATCATCACCAATAACATAACCATCTCATCCTTGTCATCAGCACTGTCATTCACTGCTCCACCATTGAGCTTTCGTTGCCTTAGGTGATGCTCAATGAGGTGTTTTGATAAGACCTCATGACCCACCCTCCCCAACACCCCCAGAAACAGGTACTATTACTCTCTCCTCAAAGAAGAAGAAACCCAGCTTAGGACTTTCTCCCCTTTAGGACAGGGCCCCAGAAAGATCCCCACGGGGTGCATAGAGGCCAACCACCCAACCCCTCACCTCAGAAGGAATGTTGGGACGGGGACTCAGATGGTGGGTGTGCAACCCACTGCGCCCTGCCTGTCCCAGCCCAGACACAAACACATTCTTCAGGGAGGGCAGGGAATCGGAGGGTGAACAAGGCCCCGGGCCCTGTGAGCGCAGCTCAGAGCCTCTGTCTCTCGGGATCTGGCCTCTGGCTTCACCTCCTGTTTCCTTCCCTGTACCCACCCACCAGGTCTGAACTCTGCTGAGGCGCCCACCCCAACCTTCCCCTGACCTCCACTTGGACACACCTGCAGCCACGCTCAGGCCCTTCTGCTCTGTCACCCCAGATGACACCCCCATCCCAGACCCGGGACTTCACTGGGTGAAGTGGGTGGCAGCCCCCTCGCGGGGCTCTCCAAGCCCAGTGCATGCAGCCAGTGGGAAGGGTGGGCCACTTCTGCCCCCATCAAGGGCAATGAGCCCCCTTAATAGAGGTCCTTGTTTGTGCGCTCTCTTGCTTCTCCCACGAATGGCTCCTGCTTTAAACAGATAAAAATGAACATGGCTGAGACAGGGCAGAGAAAATCAATGAGCAATAAAAGTTAATATGAGAACCAAGGTGTTGTCTCAATCACAGATGGACTCGAGGATGTATCTGAGGACTGAAGTGGGCCAGAGACACACCTACGAGCCAGTGAGCCTGGGGGAGACATAGCTTTAGGGGTGTGGGTTTGGGTTGGGGGTAAGGATACGTGTGCGTAGAAGTGGGAGTGGGGATGTGCGTGGGTAGGCATGGGGGTGGGTTTGTGTATAGAGGGGTGGAGAGTGGGCTCAGGGGTCTGCCCACTGCCCTCTGGGTTCAGGGTCTCCTCAGGAGCCCCTCACAAACCAAGGCAGTGATGAAAGGAACTTGATTAGCAGCCCGTGCATCCCCCAGCACCTGTCTCAATGCGTTCGTTCATCTGGGCAGCGGGCATCCATTGAGCACCTACCCCACACCAGGCCAGCACAGCACGATGCTTAGGAGCGTGAGCTCTGGGATCTGACTGCCTGGGCTCACATCTCCTCTCTGCCACTTGCTGGCTGTGTGTCCCAGGGCAAGTGACTCAGCCCCTCTGTGCCTCAGTTTTCTCATTTGTAAACAAAAAGAGGATGTTAATATTAGTACTTATCTTACAGGAATGTGATAAGAATTGAAGGAGATGATTCATGCAAACAGCTTAGACCCATGTCTGCACATGGTGAGATCTTGATACATTTAGCAATTTTCCCTGTTGTACCAGGCTCTGCATTAACCCAGGCAGCATCAGTCCTCCCCCTCATGGAGAACACCTGTGAGGTAGGGACCATCAACTCCACTCTGACAGGTGAATAAATTGGAATTTCAGAAACTTGGAAAGGTTGGATAGGTTAACTGTCTTACTTAAGGTCGCCATTAGTCAGTGTCAGAGAAAGGATTTGTCTGTCTGCATTAGCCACAACTTTGTTTAGCTACAAGTAACAGAGCTGTTATCTAATAGTGGCTTGAAATAAATAGTGGTTTATTTCTCTCACCTGAAAAGAGGTCCAGATTGTGAGTGACACCTGGCTTCAGTTCAACCATTCATGATGCCACACAGGACTCAGGTTTTTCTTCTCTGCCTTCTTTAGTATATGGGGCTTCTTGCCCCTGGGTTAGTAGCCTCATGGTCATGAAATAGTTGCTGCAGCTCCAGCCAGACATCGTGTCTGGATAGTAGGCAGAAGGAAGGATTTGAGTAAAGAGCACGAGAGTTGTGCATGCTAAATCACTTCAGTTGTGTCTGACTGCAGTCCTATGGACCATAGCCCACCAGGCTCCTCTGTCCATGGGATTCTCCAGGCAAGAATACTGGAGTGAGGTGCCATGCTCTCCTCCAGAGGATCTTCCCAGCTCAGGGATAGAATCCACGTCTCTCATATCTCCTGAATTGACAGGTGGGTTCTTTACCACTAGTGCCACCAGAGAAGCCCTGTATCAACTGAGGTTCTTTTATTTATAAAAAGAAATCTTTCCTAGAAGCCTCATCTAAGAGGGAGCTGCTTCTATTTCATTGAGTGGAAAATAGCAGTTCCTAGACCAATCACTGGTCAGGGAGATGAGATCACCATAGCTGTTTTAGGTGAATTGAAACTACTCCTCGGAGGTGACTTGGGAACACCCTCTCTGGTAACAGGGAACCCCTGCCACAGCCTGAGCAGGTAAGGGTATTGGTGGGTGACGAATGGGTCCAGACACGCAGTCTAAGCACCAGGACACGTGGCGCCTCTGTGGCCTGCCAGCCTGACGTTTTTGCCCCTCCGTCAATGTGCACTGAAGCCCTGGATGGGCCAGGCTGGGTGCTGGGGCTGCAGAGGAGAGTGAGATATGCCTCTGCCCTTAGGTTGCTCCCAGGAAGATGGGGGAGGCGATAGAGGAGGACAATT
>SJYC01057519.1:0-12794 GCA_006408675.1 Madoqua kirkii
TGGGTGCTGGGCTGCAGAGGAGAGTGAGATATGCCTCTGCCCTTAGGTTGCTCCCAGGAAGATGGGGGAGGCGATAGAGGAGGACAATTGGGCTGTTCCATTCTGGGGGGTCAGTTGCATGAAGACAGGCACATGGGGCTGGGGTGGGGGAGCTCAGGGAAGGCCTCCCTGGTGGGGGGCATCGCTGCAGAGAACTGGAGGCCCCAGGGGAGGTGCCAGTGAAGGAGGGGCTCTCGGGGCAGAGCGACAAGCTTGTGTAAAGGCCCAGGAGAGATAAATGAGAGGCACGTGTTAGCAGGATGGCAAGAGGGTCCATGTGGCCCAGGTCGTGGGGGAGGTGGGTGGGGGTGACCAAGGATTGGGGCAGTGAGGGCTGCGTCGCAAGGGACCTCAGGATCCATGTGAAAGAATTTGACCTTCCTGAGTGCAGTGGGAGCCCTGGGGGACAGGAAGCCCTGGAGAAGTATGGTCTGATTTGTATTTTAGAAAGATTGCGAGGCTGCTGTCTGGAGGGTGGGATGTAGTGGGGAAGGGCAATGGCGAGGGGGGCGCTGCAGGAGAGAAAAGGAAGTAAGCAGAGTAGTAGGGGTTTTGTGCTAATACTTCATCACTTAAGGCTCCTAAATACTTGAAACCAGGGCATTGAATGCAGATTTACAGGGACAGTTTAAATTCGTGTGATCAGTCATCATGGATTAAGTATAGAAAATGCTACTCAGTTCTCATAGACAATGCTCTTAGCACATAAAAAAAGAGACCCCTGTGAACTTGAATGTTCCTCAGATGGAGGTTGAGTGCGGACTGGGAGAGTGGGAAGAGTCACTCCTCATCTCACGCTCAGGATCTCCTCTTGGGGACGGGGAGGGGGGGAGGATGGGGGTCGCCCCCTTCCCCAGGGTGGTCACCTAATCAGATGCAGGTGGGGCTCCAGGAGAAGGTGCCCCTGGTGCTGAAGGTGCTGTGGGGCAGGAGCCGGTCAGGGCAGCTGGAAGAGCAGAACCCGCAGAGTTGTGGGTGCAGTGGAAGCACCCCGATGGGAGTCTGAAGCCCAGGTTCTGGTCTGCGTCTTGTTGCTGCCTGACCATGACCTTGGGACAGTCACTCTACCTCTGCACTTTGGACTCCACATCTCAGAACCAGGAGAGGCAGGGCTGGTGGCCGGGACTTCTTGCTGGTTGTAACATTTGATGATTCTGGTTCCTCTGAGTGCCTGGGGATGACTGCTCAGTTCCCATTGGCTGATGGGCACTGCAGCTGTGACTTTTTGATCTGTCTTGCTCCGTCACACACACACACCTCCTTAGGGCCCGTCTCCCCACAGCGAGCTGGATGGCTGTGAATTACCCCTTAAGGGACATGGACACTTTAGATCGGAAGGCGAGAAAGAAGCAGGTGAGGTATGGCTATTTGGTGACGTTTGGGGAAAGAGTAAAGGAAGCTGAGAAGGGTGAGCGGGCAGGTCAGCCACGTCTGGGAGGTCTGGCAGTAGCAAGCAGGACCCCAGCCCTGAGGGAACGGACCCAGGGACAGAGGTGCTGGGGAGACAGAGGCAGCCCCAGTCCTGGGGCTCGAGCCCACACGGGCAGCACCAGGTGCCAGGCCACAGAAGTGGGGCCACCAGTCTGCCTTGCAGGCAGGTCCCAGGCAACAGCCAGCCTGGCAGCCAGGGTCTCTTCAGGCCTCTGGGAGGGCAGCCTTCTCAGGACATCAGTTTGTGTTGGTACCTGCACCTGGGGCCTCAGGGGCTCTGCTGTGAAGCCCAGATGCCCACAAGTCCAGGTGCAGGCCCAAAGCCCGGATGTCAGGGCTGTGGAAGGACACTCTTTCAATGACTTATTCATTCATCCATTCATTCATTCACAGCTGGTTCTGAGCCAGATGTTGTAGGCTCCAGGACACAGAACTGAGAAGGCAACTATGACATCCTTCCTTGGGTCCAAGGATCCAGGCAGAGGGTGGTGAGCAGGGAAGGGGCTGAAGGAGAGAAGGGCTGAACCGGGATAGGGGGGTAGATGGGACTCTCTCTAGCCCTGCCAGCAAGAAAAGCCCCAAGCCGAGTTCTGTTGGCACCTCTGAGTCCCTCCTACCCACAGTCCTGCTACAGAAGTTGAGGGACCTGGGTTCAGTCTCCAGGCCCACAGAACCGCCTGCAGGTCACAGCCAATATTCTGCTGTAGGATGTTAGTTAGTGAGTCATGTGGTGGGCTGTGTTGGCCCTGCTGCCCCGCTGAATGGGCTCACCAGAGAACATGCATGGTCAGCGTGCAGACAGGCCTGAGTCCATCACATGGAACCAGCCAGACAGAGTCACGAGTCCTCCTGGTGACAATGACAGAGGCATGTGAGGCAAGAGAAAGAGCAGATGCAGGCTTGGGGGGCACACAGTGGCTTAGCCACTTACTCTGTGAGCCTGAGACAAGAAGTCTGACCTCCCGGAGCCTCCAGCTCCCCCTCTGTAACTTGTGGGTGATAATTCAGCATCCCTCATGGGCTTGTCCTGAGGATAATGCTGAACCATTTACTCGAAGTTCGTTCACGCTGTCTTGTTTTGGTTCATTTCCCTCCTTTTGCTCAGAGAGGTGACCTGGGGCCAGCCCCCTCTGCCTCTCTGAATATGTATCCTCAGCTACAAATGCAAGATTGAAAAGAAAATCCCTGTGGTCCTGACCTACTCTGGGTCCACAGAATGGGGCATCTGGCAGCCAGCCAAACTGGGGAGCAGAGGTTTTCAGGGTCTTTAGGGCAAGGGAGCAAGTAGGGGGTCATGACTGTGGGCGTCTGAATCTGCAGAGGTGGGAGGTAGGTCTCACCCTGTGTTGGCTGTTGCACAGGCGATTTATGTCCCTTCTCTGAGCCCTGATTTCCTCACCTGAGAGTGAATCTGTCTCAGGAAGTTGGTGTGGAGATTGGGGAAGTGATGTCTGTAGCACCCTGAGAATGGAGCTTGGCAAGTCGTAAGACCGGCTGTTGTCATTGCTTTCATCGTCTTTGTTATCTCTCTCTGGCTCTACACGGATGCCCACAGGGCGAGGACCAAGTGTCTCTTTAGATCACTCAGGCCAAGTACAGTACCTGGCGCTTTGTCAGTGCCTGAATCTGCTGCAGTGAAACCATTAGCTTTTATCAGTCCTAACTTCCTCTTTCTCTTTTAATAGCTCGTCAGCTCCATGTGGGCAGGGGCCACATCTGTCCTGTTCTGAGTGCCCAGCACAGTGTCTGGCACACGAATGATCCTCAGTAAAAAAACTTGCTGGGTGGTTAAATGATGAGCTCTGTCCCTGCTGCACAGGTAGAGGTGAGTCTCAGAAGGTAGCACAGGGTGGACCAGCATTAGAGGGGACAGTGAAAGCCTGGACCAGAAATGTTTTTAAAGATTTATTTATTTAGTTTCTCTTTATTGTTTTGGCTGTGGTGAGTCTATTGCTGCACATGGGTTTTCTCTAGTTGTGGTGAGCCGAGACTATTCTTCACTGTGGTGTGTAGGCTTCTCATTGCAGCGGCTTCTCGTGTTGTGGAGCACGGGCTCTAGGCACAGGAGCTTCACAGTTGAAGCGCCTGGGCTCAATAGTTGCGGCTGGTGGGCTCTAAAGCGTTGACTCACTAGCTGTGTCACATGGGCCTAATTGCTTAGGTGCACAAGGCATCTGGGATCTTCCCAGGTCAGGGATCAAACTGATGTCTTTCCTTTCTGTTGCAAGGTGGATTCTTAACCATTGGGCCACCAGGGAATTCCACAAGAAAAACAATTATTTTTAATCTAAGTGGTTTCTGTTTCAGGGCCTTTTGCACAGAACGTTTCCTTTGAGTCAGCTCAAATGCCACCTCCTCTGGGAGGCCTTCCCTAACTACTCCTAAGGCAGAGTAGGCCCCCACCCTGCCCCCACTACACAGACTTCTTTTATCTTCTTGGCACTTCTCATCACCAAAGGATGTGATATGTAAATTTCTAGTTTTCCTGGTCACTTGCTGTTGCTCCCAGGGGGATGTAAGCCCCACGAAGGACTTTCTCATCCACTGGTATAGCCCCAGCATCTGGAGAGTGTTGGGCATATAAATGTCTGTTGACTAATTCCTAGGTTGGGCCTGAAGGTCTATGATGCTTATGTCCCTTCCTTCCTGGGGCTCTAGTAGGTCCCCTCCCACCTGTTACCTGGGGTTGCTTAGGGATTAGAATTGAGGCAGAACTAAACCATGACTCAGGGACCCATTGCCTCCCTGTGACACTCCCATCACCATCACCAACACCACCACTGTCATCAACAATATCATCACCACTATCATTATCAGTATCACCATCACCACCATCATCAAAACAGCACCACTACCACCATCAACATTATCTCCATGGGGAAGAAGAGCCCCAGATCCAGCACTGAAAGAAGCATAGTGTGAAGAGATTTGCACACATCCACTTATGGGTCCTCACCAACACCCTGTGATGATGTTCTCCTATTATTGACCCCAATCTATAGACAAAGAAACTGAGGCTCAGAGCAACTTGTTCAAAGTTATGAACCCAGGTGAATAGGAATCCAGGGCTATTGGAACCCAGAGCTCATAGTTTAAACCATAGATGGTGTTGGCTCCTGACCATGTGACTGGAGTCAGATCTCAGCAGACTCTTGGACACATCAACATTAGCGATCATCTTCACCAATGCCATAGTCCATACAAGGAACCTGAGGCCAGAGAGGGGAAGGTTGTTGCCCAAGACTGTATTTTGAGCCAGGAGCAGGGTTGGACTTGGAAACCAGCTCTCTTCCCCTTTCTCTTTCTTCCTTCCCAAACTGCCAAGGATATGACCTCTGACCCCTCAAATATTCTATTAATTCCACAGAGTCTTATGAACACACGTGACCTATACTAGGCTCTGAGGGTTCAAGGAGGGGCCAGACCAGACTTTCCCCAAGAATGTTAACTATCCAGAGGTGACCACTCACATGGCTAATTAATCCCAGCTCCAGACCCACTGTGGGATGAGCTTTCATAGAGAAATGTCCAGCAAGTGGCAGGGAGGTCAGGAAGCCGTGGGGCTGGAGGTCAGACTCCAGGGCTCAGACCAAGGGCCAGGCTCTGGTCAGAAGTAGATGGCAGAGCAGAGGCAGGGCCACCCCTGAAACTCAAAACAGACCCAGGACGGATATGCTCAAGGACTCAGAGGCCTGGAATGTACCCAGGCCAGGCAATATGTTGCCTTTGAAGGCAGACACACCACATGGAATGTAGGAGGTCAGTCAAATAGGGGTGCACAGTGGCTCCAGACTCTAGAAGCTTGTACCCAGGCTCCCTGGACATGGGAGCAGCTCCAGGACCCATAGCCCAGCCCCCCTTGGCTGTGAGCCCTTGACTCTGCCCATTGGATGAGGGATGAGGAGCTGCCCTTTCCTGGGGTCTGCAGCCTCCACCAGGGCTTGGGCAGAGAAGAGCAACTGAGCTCACTTCACGGAGACCCAAGAGTCCTCAGCAGCTCACCAGCCCTATTTCTTATGTTGACAATGTATACCTTTCTCTGAAGCCTCCAAGCAAGAAAGGTGCTGTCACTGTCTCCTCTACTGATGAGGACACAGAGGCTCTGCCAGGTGAGGTGCACACCTCAAGTCCACAACCATGATTTGTCCAGCTAGGACACAGCCCAGCCTCTGGCTGCCCTGCCTGTGTGTCTCCTTGTTAAGGGACCTTGTTTTCAGCAGAGCAATTGCAGAGCCTTGAATCAGGCAGGGCTCGGCCGCACACAGGTGTTTTGAGGACATCTGCTTATGTACCCAGGCCAGGCAATCTTGTTGAGATCATGCTTGATGTGGCTTGATGGTCCCTCTGTGAGGGGACAGATTTTCCTGACATATTGTTGGTGGAGGAAGGGGAAGAGAGAAAGAGAGACAGAGAGACAAAGGGAGAGAGACAAAGAGAGACAGAAACAGAGCTGCAGAGATGGAGAATATGCCCAGACTTACGGTCAAGACATCATGAATATTGAAATAAGCTGCTTTTTAAAGTTAAAGGATGTCCAACAAATTTTGAAAATCAAGGTCCGCTGAGTGGAAACGGGGGGCACGTGCAGGTGTGGGCCTGCAGAGCACGGGGGTCCTGCTGAGCATGTGGGCGGGGGGACCCCGTGCAGGCAACCGGAATTGGAGTCCAGGTGCTGTGAGCAGGGGAGAGACACCGGCTCTGGGGAACCTGCTGCCCACACAGTGGCGTGGTCCTACAGCCCCTAGGGACCAGGTCCACATCAACAGGTAACCAGAGTAAATCAGCCCAGCGCAGAGGCAGGAGTCCTTGCTCTTAGGGGGCTCACAGACGAATGCAGGGGACAGAGAGACAGACAAGCACAGAGCAGCGTGCTTAAGAGCCGTCATGACACCACCAGCACTTATTAAGCACTTACAAAGTGCCAGGCCCCGGCAGGGCAGGGCCCGACCTGCAGGGGAGTCCTGCCCCAGGACTGCTGTGTCCACACGGGGCTTGTGCGCTTGTCCCACTCTTGCCCTGCCAAACTGGACCGGGACTGAGGTAACTGACTTGCTTTCCACATATCTGCACTGAGCTGGGATCAGCTGCTGGAAAACCTGCATGTCCCAGGGGACTGGCACCTCCTGCAGGGCACAGGTGCCAACTTCAGCTGTCACCAGCATCACCCATCCCTCCTCTGACCTGCTGTGACCTGCTCTCTCTCCCTCTAGCGTGACTTCAGGGCCCTGCCTTTCTCAAGACCTGCTTCCACCCCCAGCCCTGTCACTGGCTCACTCGCTGTGGCCCCTTCAGTATCAGAGAAAGAGAGGCCACGGACACCCCTCCCTCATTCCTCACTGACTTCTCTTCACTCATCTCAGGGGCTCTCTGCTCATGTAAGAACAGGTCCTGTACCTTCCACGGATTTTGTCTCCTTCCACCATTGCGGGCGCGCTGGGCCATCTTCTCTCTTTCCATTTCTTCAGCTTCCTCAACCCACCACTTAAATTTCCTGTGAACAAGCTACTCAAACCTCTCCCATCCTTAACCTAAAAGTAAAGCCTTCTCTTCATATCTCCAGGCTCCTTGAACAGCTGCCTTATTGCCTTATCAGCAACTTTTATCTAAAGGAATTATTCTGGTTTTCTTTTTCCATTTTTTTTCCCTGTTCCAACAGCCTGGATAAACCAATGCCCCTGCTCACTATAGCTGGCCCATGCCCACTGAGTCCGCCAGACCCAGCTCAGATATCTGCTTTTAGAAAACACTGCCGCAGATGCTGCTGCTAACTCACCCAGGCCCCCTTGGCCCGTCCTGGGTTGCCCTGTGGCATCGTCAATTCTTGGCACATTGTTGGCCTCATCCTCAAATGTCCACTGCTTTCTTCTTCTCAGCCATGTGTTTTCTCCAACACTATAGAAGCTTGCTCACCTATCATGCAGAATCAAAGTGCAGGCAACTTAACACAGCTCAGGAGCGGCCCTTGAGCTGTGGGGGATGAGGGTTAGTATATTAAAGCCCCACCTCCCTGGTCACATAGAGGACAGTTCTGAGGTGTCTCCACATGTTTCCCTAGAGGTCCTCAGTGGGATCATCCTTATGGTTCACAGACATACCAACTAATGAAGGCTCTTTCCCCTGCATCCTTGTTTATACTTCCTCACACTGTTCCATGGAATCACCTCCCAAATAAATGACCAGAACTCATGTCCTTTTCTTGGGGTTGATCTTGGGGATATCCACTCTAAGACAGACACCTGTTCCACTTGACCTCTAAGGAGACTTCTTCTTGCTCTCTGATGCCCACTAGGCGTATCTGTGTCCTGGGCCAGACTGTGAGCATCTTGGTAAAGACAGACTCTTATCATCTCTGTATCCCCATCACTAAGCACAGGGCACTGGTAAATAGATGGTTATTAAATGTTTGTCAAGAGAGTGAGAAAGGGGATGATTGAGAGGATATATGAAAAGCAAGTCTTAAAGCAGTCTAAGCACCCTAGCCAGACCCTGGATCTAGTCCCACCAGTGCATCTGGTCCTCTCAAAGCTGACCTTCACCAGCTGCAGAGCATCTACTGCTCCCCTGCCCAGCTTGGAGACTTTTTCTCTGCTCACCAATGCTTCATCCTTCCCTCCACAACCTAATCTCCTCTGGATAGCCCAGGGCATTCTTCTGCCGGAAAGTCTTCTGAGCATCAAGCCTCTAGGTGGGAGGTTCCAACTCCAGTTAAGTAAAAGCTAGAGGAACCTGGTGAAATGCTATTACAATCTGACTTAATTCAATGCCACCTCCCAGCAGATGTCATTTTAGAGGGATGGATTTGTCTCAGCTGGACTTTGGGGCTTAGGAAGAAGCACCCAGAAGGGCCATCTATTTGCAGCCAACGAGAATAGCACTGAGGAATGATCATTTTAACAAATTAGTTTATTCGGCTTGAATGGATCCATGGAGGTTTGCAGGAGGAGCAATTAAAATTGTTGTCATGGAATTGAAGTAGCTGCCTCTAAGCCAAGGTTGGCCGGAAAGCTTTTATTAGCCTTTTATTCCCCGGGGAGGAAGGGACACTCTGAGCATATCCAAAATGCCTGGGGCAGTCAGATGTGGCACTCTATCCCACAGTCATTGTATGATGAGAGAAAAGTCTTAGGAGGGGTGAGAGTGACTTAAGTTTATACTGCTCATTGGTGTTGCAGCTTGGAATCTGTTTCTGAACCTGGAGTTTTATCCCTTGATTTCTCTGCAGCGCAAGCGCAGTAGGAATCATGGTGAAATCCACCCAGTATCCTGGGCTGGCGTATGGGGTTACACATTGACCTAAGATCAGGGAGCCTGAGGTCTAGTGCTGGGTCTGCTCGTCACTTGCTTTGTGGCACTGGGCAATCTGTTCCTCTCTCTGGGTCTCAGTTCCCTCATTTATAAAATGATGTGAAGAGTGATCTCTAAAGAGCCTTTCAAAAATCAATGGAGCTCCAAAAACCTGTAACATTCTCAGTCTCACCTGTCACATCTTTCAAGTGGATACAGTGCTCTATCTCCTAGGATGCTGTGAGGATCGAGTGAGGTCTGGAAGAAGGTCCTTGCCACAACTGTATTGAAGTCAACCCTGGAACAGGACTTACTATCCCTCACACACCTGCAGTAATGTGGACTGAAGGTAGAGCTAAGTGCATGTATGAGCTGCTAGATAAAGGAGAAGAAATGTGTCACTTCCCTCCAGTCTGCCAGTTCTAAACTAAGAAGGGGTGTCAAGGTGAGCTGTACCCTCAGGTGGGTCCCTACCTGAGGTCAGGTCCCCTCACTATTTCTACCTGTGAGATGGAATTTTACATTCAACCTTCTAAGGACCTTGATAGTTGGGGCTGTGAGCAAAGATCCAGGTGGCGAGGGAAAGAGAGAAAGAGGAGGAGAAGGAGGTGGGAGAAGGAGAGGAGAGTTTAGGTTTCTTTCTTTGGTGCAAAATGTTAGAAGTGTGGACTCTAGATATAGAAATGCCTGAGATCAAAGGCTGGTTTCCTCACTCACTGGCTGAGTGAGGAAGGGAAAGTTCCTCAGTTTTAATCATCAGTTTTCACATCCATAAACTGGGAATAAAAATGGCACCTCTTCCACTGGAATAATGATGGCAATGTGCTTAGGACCACGCTTAGCCCAGGGTAAGTTCTCAAAACTTGGTGGCCAACAATGGCAGTGGCAAAGCAAGAGAAGTTGCTGCAAACCCACGCAGTGATGTGTGTTCAGGAGAAGGCTACAGTGTCCATCCTGCTGAAGAGAAGAAGACAAACAACTTCTCCTGGGAGATAAACAGATGCACTGGCCCTGGTGGAGAAAGATCAAGACAGGCCCAGAGATTCAGGCCACACACTTCAGGGAGCGTGCAGTCAACAACTTTTTATTACATTAATAAGAGCAGCAGTTCTTTGCATCTACCAACAGCAATTATGTTAGTCTAGCGGATAGTTAGAATTTGTGTGCTACAGGCGATTCTAACAATTATTATAACAAGAAATTGCAGGCAAATTCCATTCTAATAGATCATTGTCAACCATGATCAAAGGAGGGTATGTGGATAAACAGTGAGTATGATGTTAGTGAGACAGGGGAGGGGTGAAGGGGCACTGACCATATGCAGACACCCTGAGCACTCACTGGGATTGGAATTGATATCAAATGAGGCATAGCAGATGAAACGTCTCCTCAGTCCCTTGATAGGTGCGTGGAGCCAGACTCAAACTCAGCTGTCTGAAGCCGAGGCTCTGACTCATTAAAAGTGGCCAGCTCCATGTCCTCATGTTGGATCTTCCCAGGCCCCCCAGGTCCAGGATATTGGGAGACAATAGCCAGGGACCAAGTGGTATGGATGGGTGGGAAAATGGGACCTTTCCTGCAGTCCTGATATGCTGTATAGGAAATACAACATGTTTGCAAGTCCAGAAAGCTAAAAATTTGTAAAGATATGTTTCCCTATGGGTTAAAATATCCTTAGGCTATTGAGTGTCCTGGCTGGAAAAGCCTTTAGGGATCATCTGGTGTAGTAGCCTTATTCTAAGGGTGAAGAAATTGATACTGGAGGGAGTGGCTTACTCAAGGTGATGAAGTGATCCTTTGGGCTTTAGAGAGAGACCAGACCTCTGGGTTCCTGACCCCTTCCCAATTCTTTCCCCACAATAGCTTAATGACTTTGCCTGCATGTTTGTAATTGTGTAGGGGTATTGATAAAGTGCTGCCATGATGCAATGGGTTGGGCCAGGTGAATTCTTTGTGACTTGGGTTTAGTTTGGTGACATTACCTGAAAGTTACCTGGTCCCTCCCTACCTGCCCCTTCACCCCCCACCCCACCATGCTGGTTCCCTGACAAACTTCTCCAGGAAGGCAGGTTCTGTCCATGGTTTTGAACTGAAATCTGTCAATTTCAACGCATGAAAGAAAGTGAAAGTCGCTCAGTCCTGTCTGACTCTGCCATCCCATGGACTATACAGTTGGTGGAATTCTTGAGGCCAGAATACTGGAGTGGGTAGCTGTTCCCTTCTCCAGGAGATCTTCCCAACCCAGGGATCGAAGCCAGGTCTCCCGCCTTGCAGGCAGATTATTTACCAGCTGAGCCACAAGGGAAGCCCATGTATGAGCACTAACCTTAAAGTCCTTTCCATCTCTGTTCTTTCCTTGAATTTTCCCCCTTTCACCATTGTTCCAACTCAAAATAATGATGCCGTTTGGGGCCTCTGGCTCACATGATAGAGGTGTGCTTCATTTCTGGTTGGCTCTGGCCACTACCTTCCTCCCCAAGAGCATCAGTGAGGGTTCCCAGGGCAACCTGTGCTAAATACTTGTTGCCACGGAGGCCTTTGCCACTTTCCAGTTAGTTCTTTAGCATGAATCCAGTTCATTCCTTTGTGAACCAAGTGTGGGAATTCTTAGGGAAAGGTAGAGACCAAAACTGATGCTCCAAGGAATCTATTCATGAGGGAAGAAACACATATATCGAACTATGTCCCAGGCGATGTAGTAGGTGGTGTTTATATGTTATCATGCTGGTGGGCTACAGACCATAGGGTTGTAAAGAGTTGGACACAACTGAAGTGACTTAACACTTAACACACACACATGCTCATTTCCTGAATGAAGGAACAGATTCAGAAGAACTGGGTCACTTGCCTGAGATCACATAGCTCACATGTCCAGATAGTATAAAAACTTCTCCACTGCTTTCCCTTCCCTGAAAAGCTGGCCTGGGAGTTGGCTGTGGAAGGCACACACCCCACTCCTTAGAGCTCAGCAATCCTGTCCTTGCCAGCTCTATGTGACCAGCTCACTGAGTGAGCAACAGCATCCCCAACAACAAGAAAGGACAGGGTTCAACCCCTGAACCCTGTCCTCTGCATTTCAAGGTGCATTCCTAACCACTGGACCACCAAGGAAGTCCCCCACCTGTCTCTTCACAGGAACTCCTGGCAGTACTCAACCCTTGTTGGTCAAGCAAGTAAATTCATCTGATTGATTGAGCTAACAGCAAGCGATGGTTGTTTGGTTCCACTGTGTCCCACCTGTATGATGATAACCTGGTATATTGTAAGGCTTCCTCCTGTCCACCGTGGATTCATTCAGCCTGTAGCCCACAAGGCAGTGTACAGAGACCACAGCCTGAGAAGCATCTGGGGTATTTGGCTCTTCCAGGGTCCAGTGATACTGTCATGGGAGATTCAGTCCTGGACTGAAGTACCTCCAGAATTATTTTCTCTTTCCACTAACAAGTAAAGAGCCAGGGAAGCTGACTTGACAAAGTTTTTCACAAGGCTTCTCTGTTGAGACTTTTGAAATGAGCCACCAGCACAAGGGACCCCACTCCCAACTTGGGTAGGCCTAAGGGAGCTAGAGCCATGTCAGGAAGACCCTGCTCTCCCAGGGTTCTAGGAACCAGGGTGTACACTTGGTCAGATGGAGGACCTCTGGGGTGTTTCCCCTGGGTCTGAGGTAAGAAATCCAGCCCTCTTCCACCTGCCACACACCATGTGCCTGGTTCTACAGTGGGAACGACCCAAGAGGCTGGACCAGGCCATTAGGGAGGGGAGACCGCAGAGCCCCTGCTGAGGCCATGAACAGAGGCAGTACCACTGCTGGATCAGGGAGCCTCACTGGTGGTGCTGGGCAGATAAGGAGTAGGGCTCAGGGAGGAGCACCCACACAGAGGCCTGGCACTCCCACCCTCAACCTCCTCCCGAGTCCACCTGATGTGAGAAGACACAGGTGGGGCCTTTCCTGCCTTCCTGGCACGGCTTAGGCAGGGCTGGCAGACCCAGCCAGACCTGCATCTCTACTCTGAGCATCACAGCTATCACAGCTAGAAAGG
>SJYC01057522.1:0-49068 GCA_006408675.1 Madoqua kirkii
CTGAAACAATTGTTAGATGAACTGAATTGAAATTCAAGGAGCTATCTCTGACTGCGATTTAAGTCTAGTGACTTGTGGAAATAGGCAAGGGCAATGCATATCTACTCCCTTAGGAACATTGCCTCATAATTATTTTAAAAGTTTTCTATTTTATCAAAGAGCCTTAGACACTGCTCCTTTTCAAAGCTCCACCAAAGTATTATTTTCCTAATTAATTATTGCAGAAGGATAACTATTGCATAAATCAATTTTCAACTTAGTTTGATCATGACCACTAATGAAATAGATTGAAGATCTGGAGCCCCAAAGAGAATGTTTTCAGAAGAATAATATATTTTATTTGTCAGCAGTCCTCAGGCTCAATTTATGGTTAAATTAACTGAAAGTGGATTGCATATAATTGTCAGTTCATTGTCAGTCTGCATTTCCAAGGCCCAGAGTAGATAGAATGACGAAAGGTAATTTCGTTTTTCTTCGTAATTGCTTCTGGATAATACCAGAGCCTTTGAAAGAGAGCATGAGGCTCTGCATTTTGAAAATTTCAAAGAAAATGCAAAGCTTAGGTTGAATACTAAAAATTCTGAATATGTCAGCTATAGCAGAATTAACCTTTCTAGATTTTTTTTTTTTTTTTTCAGTCCGTTTCATGAAAATTGTCTACAACAGGTAACACAATTTGGGACTTGAGATGTGAAAAACACTATTTTATGTGTCATCATTGAGAGGATGGGGATCTGAGCCCAGTTAGCTTTATGAGAATTTCTAAAAAGGGTTAAAGATCAACAAACTTTTGAGAGGGTAACAGGCAGGAAGGCCAGGGGTCTCCAAACGGAGGAAATAGCCTGCAAGTGTCAGACATTTTATCTCTCTTAAGCGGCAGGAGGAAACAAACGAGATATTTTCTCCTTCTCTATACAAATTTAAAAAGAGGTTTCTCTTAAAATTCTGTGTTGCTATAATGACACCTAGTTTCACTTGAAGTTAACCATTGCCTTTTTCTTATGGAAATGTTTATCTTAAGCTATGCTAATGTACTGTGCATTTACCCCAAACTCTGTCTTCAAGTCGGTTCCGCCTTTTGGGCCCAGAACCTACTTGATAAACCAGTATGTCAATACTCCGGTAATGCTCCTCTAATCTATGTAAATGAAACTATTTATATGGTGATCTGCCCTTCCTCAATATTCAAGTTAATCATTTTATGGCCCATTTAGATAAACCATTTAGAGCTAAGGTTATCCCAAAATACATCTTATGGGTGAGGGGCCTGGTGCCATTCTAAGTTTGAGACATTCCTTTCTTTCATTAACAGACTGCTGGTGACTATATAACATCCAGCTAAAGACTAGCAGGCGGGTACTCTTTCTACCCCCTTCTGATGCCTATGTCAGAAGCTTTCTCTATCTCCTATACACTTTAATAAAACTTTATTACATAAAAGCTCTGAGCGATTCAAGCCTCGTCTCTGGCCCCGGATTGAATTCTTCTCCTCCGGGGGCCAAGAATCCCGGCGTCGTGATTCAACAACAACCTTTCAGTTGTAGACAACATATAGTTGCATATTGCTTTTTTATTTAATTAGAAAAATCTCTGCCTGGTTGTTTTTGTGCTTAATCCATTTACATTTATGGTGATTTGATATAGTTAATTTGAAATCTATCATTTTGTTAGCTGCTTTCTAACTGCTACATTTATTTGTTTCTTTTTTCCTGCGTTCTCTTGAGGTAAGTGAGAATTTATTTTGTGATTCTATTTTATCTCTCTTATTCTTTTTTCAAAAGTTTTAGTGATTCCAAAAGTGTAATTTACATTTTAATTAATATTAGTACACTTTAAAAAAATAATGTGCCACCTCATGCCACTTCATGACCTGTCAACAATATATTCCTTATTCCCATCTTTGTACCATTTTTTTGCCATATATTTCCATTTTACATATGCTTTAATCACATGACACATTGTTACTATTTTTCTTTAGGCATTTATGTTTTAGAGAAATTAAAAATAATGAAAAATTGATTTTATCTCTCTTTTGTACACTTTAAAAAAATAATGTGCCACCTCATGCCACTTCATGACCTGTCAACAATATATTCCTTATTCCCATCTTTGTACCATTTTTTTGCCATATATTTCCATTTTACATATGCTTTAATCACATGACACATTGTTACTATTTTTCTTTAGGCATTTATGTTTTAGAGAAATTAAAAATAATGAAAAATTGATTTTATCTCTCTTTATTTCACTTGCACTCTTTCTTTTTGTAGGTCTAAATTTACACTGCTATAGTCCTTTGGAGGCTTCCCTAGTGGCTCAGAGGTTAAAGCGTCTGCCTCCAATGCGGGAGACCTGGGTTCAATCCCTGGGTCGAGAAGATCCCCTGGAGAATGAAATGGCAACCCACTCCAGTGTTCTTGCCTGGAGAATCCCATGGACGGAGGAGCCTTGTAGGCTACAGTCCACGGGGTCGCAAAGAGTTGGACACGACTGAGCGACTTCACCTCACCTCATCTCATAGTCCTTTGGCCTGAAGAACTTCCTTTAATAATTCTTAATCAGAGTAGGTCTGCCAATAATGAATTTATTTAGTTCTTGTTTGTCTTGAAAAGTATTTGTTGCTCATCATTTCCAAGGATGTTCTCATTGGGTGTAGAATTTTGTTGACACATTTTTAATATTTTATTTTCCCATTGTCTTCTTGTTTGAATGCTTTCTGATAAGGAGTCTGCTGACATTCTTATCTTTGTTCCTCTGTATGTATGTCTTATTTCTTTCACTCTGTTTATAATTTCACTTATGGTTTCTAGCAATTTAAGTTTGAATTTATTTGCCTAGATTTTTTGTTTTGCTTTTATATTCATTTAGATTTTTGATATTGACCCTCTTTGATGTTTTCAAAGCTTTTTGAACCTGTAGGTTGATGTTTATCTTTAATTTTAGAAAATTCTTGTACATTATTTCTTAAAATTTTTTTTCTATTTTGTCCTTATGGGAGTGCAATTACTTGTATATTATACTATTTTGCATTACTCAACTCAATTTTGCATTGCAGTTCTCAGAAGTGCTACAGTTTTGCATATGTTTTTGTTTCATTTTGATTCAGGTAGGGTAATTCACTGATCTATCCACAAGTTCGCTGATTCTTGCCTCTGTTATCTCAAGTCTATGGTGAGAGCATGGAAGGTGTTTCCCATCTCCGTAACTGTGATTTTTTTCTTTTTAATATTATCACTTGACTCTTAGCATTTCTGTCTCTGATGAGACTAATCATTTGATATTAAATGTTGTCAAACATTTCATTAGAATCTTTAATATATTATCATAGTAATTTGAAATTCCCTGTCTGATAGTTCCAGTATCTGTGCCATGTCTAATTTGGTGTTGATACTTGCTTAGTATCTTTTTTCCTTGCCTTTTCGGATATCTTATGACTTTTTGTTTAAAGCTGGATATCTTTTGTAGGATGACAGATGTGAGGTAAATACTTCTCATGCTTGGAGATATGTACACCTTTGCTTGTTAGACCTTTAACGTGGGAGTATGTGTTCATCTAGTCAGCACTTGACTAGTCAGACTAGGCTTGAGCTCTGTGGTTGCTATGGTTATCCTTGGTATACCACGGGCTTTAACTTCTTCTGGTGATAATTAAGGTTAAGATTTTGGATGGTTTTTCAGAGGTTAATTTCCAGTGTCTGTTCCCCATCCCTCTGCTTTTGGATCTTTTCTTTGTGCTCTGCACTGGTGATAACCTGTCTGTGAAAGCTCTCCCAGACATAATCCATTGTTATTTTTACTCAGTACTTGCTAGCCAGTGTAGGAGGAGTGTGGGAGGGTATATTTCTTGTGATGTGATTAATTTTCAGTGTTAGGTATACTATGTCCCTAAGACAACAGTTTCTGCTTCTCTTTGCTCCGCAGATTAAGCTCTTCGAGGAGATTGCTCTAGGTGGTTTTTGCAGTGGGCAGTACCCCTCCTTTGCCAGTACCACGTGAATGCTTCCTCAGGAGTCTCCTTGATCTTCCTGTGAGCGCCTGGGATTTGAGAAGAAAAAAACCTAAACTAGTTTTCTGTTTTATGTTTATTTGTTTATTTTTTTAGCTTTACATTCTTCCATCTATCCCAGATAGGTGAATGTTCAGGTTCTATTTCGCCTTGCAGACTTCTAAACTTTTCTCAAATTCAGGTTATCTGTTCATACTGTCATATCAGTTCTCTGATAGGCCGCAGAGAGTGAGATACTCCACTTTCTGGGCCTTGTTTATTCATCTGCAAAATAGCAAGTTCCTTCCAACTTCAAAGCCCTACCAAGGAGAAATGTGTTTGCTGCCCTCAGGCTCTCTCTGATGGGAGAAGGCTGCAAGAGGGCATGGAGCCAGGAGTTAGGTAGCTTCCAGTGAGGTTCCAAGCAGTGTTTTCTAGGGATAAACTCTGAGCCTCTTGCCCCTTACTGTGGGGCCTTGGT
This sequence comes from Madoqua kirkii, assembly GCA_006408675.1. NCBI lineage: Eukaryota > Metazoa > Chordata > Mammalia > Artiodactyla > Bovidae > Madoqua > Madoqua kirkii. The sequence continues at coordinate 4,467 of SJYC01057522.1, forward strand.
GAAGACAGAAGTGTTAATGCCTGAGATGCTTGATCATGCTGCTGGAACCTGTCTCCTCACCCATAATTAATTCAGTTTGGTAAAGCAGTATTTACACTGAAAATTTAATTGTCATTTCTGATGGTAAAGGAATTGAAAAATAAATGGAAAGTGTCAGACAATGCATTAGGGAGGGTGATGGAGTGGAAGCAGGGGCTGCCCACGTAGCTTCCCCACTGGGTGATTTCAGACTCATACAATTAGCCAGGTTACTGGTTCCATTATTTAAGATTAATATTCAGGGATAATGGGGTGACAGGAGTGGGCACAGGGGGGTCTGGGCAAGATTAGGAGGAGAAAGATTCCAGTGTGAAGGCAGAGGCAGCATTAAGTATCATTCAGCCCCACCCCTGAGACACAGAAGGGGTGATGTACCAGAGAGGGACAGGGGACTCTTCATGTCCTCTTCCTGTGACAGGAGTGGACCCAGAGGGGTAGGAGGAGGAAGCCTTTGGCCTTGGCAATCCTGTCCCAGCTACTTCCCCCATTCTGTCCCTCTGTCTCGAGTTCAGAGGTGTTGATGGTGGTACCCATCTGTGAAAGAAGCCACACCTCACTGATGCTAACAGTCTCCTTTGATACAATGTGTTTGTGTCTATGAGTTTTCAGTTATGAGTTATCTTCAGTAGTATCAAGTCTCATCCCAGGAGACCCCTAATGCAAGTGAGAACTGAGACTCTTTCATCAGATATTTCTAAAGGCATGCTGTTGCCGCATCTATGTAAGGACTCCTGAAAATGCGCTTGTCTCTCTCCTAAGAGAGACCTCAGACAGAGATCTATCTTCTGAGACCCGAAAGGAAGAACAGTGGTCTCTCTTCAGAGTTAATGAGTACTTAAATGCCTGTGCACAAATATACTCATTCATTTTTCCTCTCTGCCTTGATGACCAGCAAGACTGGAGTGAGAATAATATGCATCAGGGCCCCAGGTAACTGGAAAGGGCGAGTGGTGTGAGTGAATAATAAGCCTTAATAATTTTAAGCCACTGAGATTTGGGGCTAGAGAGACCTCAGACAGAGATCTATCTTCTGAGACCCGAAAGGAAGAACAGTGGTCTCTCTTCAGAGTTAATGAGTACTTAAATGCCTGTGCACAAATATACTCATTCATTTTTCCTCTCTGCCTTGATGACCAGCAAGACTGGAGTGAGAATGATATGCATCAGGGCCCCAGGTAACTGGAAAGGGCAAGTGGTGTGAGTGAATAATGAGCCTTAATAATTTTAAGCCACTGAGACTTGGGGCTGTTAGATATCCTAGTCTAACTGCTACAAAGAACAATGTCTGGGGTTGGAGATATAAGCTTGGAAGTCATCAGGAATTGACAGAAAGCCATATTTCTTTTCAGACTAGATGACTCTGGGAAAGAGAGTATCTTTTTTTAATATAAATTTATTTATTTTTAATTGGAGGTTTATTACTTTACAATATTGTATTGGTTTTGCCATACATCAACATGAATCTGCCATAGGTAGACATGTGTGCCCATGAATGAGCTCACTATCTTTCCTCCCCAAACTGACCTTCAGTCTCTTTTCATACTCAACTCTGCATCCTGCAAACTCTGCTGTCACCCTCTTCTATTAGCCCAGATTCTCAGGTCTCTATCCCAGCCCTTTCTTACCACCCCTGTGGCCGTGGTCCCAGCTATGACTATATCAGCCCTGCAAGGTGGTTCAGCTCATGGGCTGTGGAGGAGGCAGCACTGGATTCATGCTTGCTGGAGTCTCCCACTTAAAAGTTGTGACTTTGGGTGAGTAGCTTCATCTCTCCAAGGCTTGCTTTCCTGGAAACAAAAGAATGGCCATTCATAGAACTTACAGGGAGGTCATGATGGTGAAATGAAGTGAAGTATCTGAAGTGTTGAGTACAGAGCTGGACACACAGTAAGTGCTCAATATGTGCTCACATATATTAGCTTATACTTTTATGATCAGGCTTTGTGATGGTTAACTTTTGTGTCAACTTGAAGAGTGTTTTGAAATAAGATTAACATTTAAATCTGTGAAATTTGAGTAAGCAGATTGCCCTCTATCATGTAGGTGAGCCCCATTCAATCAGTTGAAGGCCTGAATGGAACAAAAAGACTGGCTTCCCTGAGCAAGGGGAGATTCCCCATCAGGCTGCTTTCGGCTCCATCGGCACCAGCAGCTATCCTGGGACTCTGCCTGCTGGCCCACACTACAGATTTGGACTTGCCAGTCTCCATAACCAATTCTTTCTAATAATTCTACCTATATCTATATTTGTATCTATATCCGGATGGCTCTGTTCCTCTAGAGAGTCCTGACTAGTATGAATATTGGTACTGAGAGTGGCTCTAGATGTACAGAATCTTAAGGATGAATTATTCTCTGAATTAATTCTAAGGTTTTGAATTGACCCTCTAACTCTGATTAGATTTAAAAACACTGATGACTACTTCCAGTAAAAAAAGAGTTAAAGTCCATGGTATAACCTGGCGATAGATATATGCAAAATATCACTATTGGATACTCTTAACCAAACACTTATAAGAAACAAAGATCTGAGTGACCATAACATTTAACATTTAACATTTTTGTCAAACTAGGGAGTTTAATGAGATTGGCTGGTGGCTTCCAATGCTACTGGTCAAAGAGGGGAAAGAAAAAGATGAGCTCAGGAATATGAATTTCTAATTTAAAAAGGGAAAAGTGATTTGAAGGCCTGTATGTATGATCTGAAAGAGACCCTTAATCTCCAGTAGTCATAGGACTAAGATTGCTAAAAACCAAACCCAGAACCACATCCTAAAAGTGGCTGATTTACAAGAAGATGGAATCCCCGCCTCTCAGGGAGCCTTGTGTTATGGTGAAAGTATTGATTAGGGAAGAATGGGATCCTGAAAACTGGAAAAGGGACCTGTGGGAAGGCCTTGATGAAGATGAGGATATCGAGCTTCTAAATTCTGATAAGTCTATGCAGATAGAAGGGGCCTCTCCACCCTCTGGATAAGAAGCCTCAGCATCTCCATCTGAGAGGATTAACTCTGTATTGCCACTGCAGAACCTGCAATATCCTCCAATTGCCTTGAAGGACAATACTGCTTATTCTCAGTACCCTTCGTTCTTCTTTCACTTCTAGACCTATAACTGGATGCAAGTCCCTGAAGCTGCCAGACTGAAGTGCAAAGTGACCCACAAGGAGGTGTGCTATCCTCTGAAAGAACTACTTGGATTTTCTAATTTATACAGACAGAAGTCCAAGGGACACGTGTGGGGATGGATATTAAGGATGTCGGATAATGATGGAAGGAACACAAAGTTGGATCAGGCCAAATTCATTCATATGTACCCACTAAGCAAAGACTATGCCAAAGCCTTTGTCTGTGTGGGTCACAATAAACTGGAAAATTCGGAAAGAGATGGGAATATCAGATCACCTGACCTGCCTCTTGAGAAACCTCTATACAGGTCAGGAAGCAACAGTTAGAACTAGACATGGAACAACAGACTGGTTCCAAATAGGAAAAGATGCAAGGCTGCATATTTAACCTGTCACCCTGCTTATTTAACTTATATGCAGAGTACATCATGAGAAACACTGGGCTGAGGAAACACAAGCTGGAATCAAGATTGCTGGAAGAAATATCAATAACCTCAGATATGCAGATGACACCACCCTTATGGAAGAAAGTGAAGAGGAACTAAAGAGCCTCTTGATGGAAGTGAAAGAGGAGAACAAAAAAGTTGGCTTAAAGCTCAACATTCAGAAAACAAAGATCATGGCATCTGGTCCCATCACTTCATGGCAAATAGATGGGGAAATAGTGGAAACAGTGTTAGACTTTATTTTGGGGGGCTCCAAAATCACTGCAGATGGTGATTGCAGCCATGAAATTAAAAGATGCTCACTCCTTTGAAGGAAAGTTATGACCAACCTAGATAGCATATTGAAAAGCAGAGACATTACTTTGCCAACAAAGGTCTGTCTAGTCAAGGCTAGACAGTAGTCATGTATGGATGTGAGAGTTGGACCATAAAGAAAGCTGGGCACTGAAGAATTGATGCTTTTGAACTGTGGTGTTGGAGAAGACTCTTAAGAGTCCCTTGGACAGCAAGGAGATCCAACCAGTCCATCCTAAAAGAGATCAGTCCTGGGTGTTCATTGGAAGGACTGATATTGAAGCTGAAACTCCAATACTTTGGCCACCTGATGTGGAGAGCTGACTCATTTGAAAAGACCCTGATGCTGGGAGGGATTTGGGGCAGGAGGAGAAAGGGATAGCAGAGGATGAGATGGTTGGATGGCATCACCAACTCAATGCACATGGGTTTGGGTGGAGTCCAGGAGTTGGTGATGGACAGGGAGGCCTGGCGTGCTGTGGTTCATGGGGTCACAAAGAGTTGGACATGACTGAGCAACTGAACTGAACTGATATAGTCCAAGGAGTCACAAAGAGTCGGACACAACTGAGCAACTTTCACTTTCACACCTTTTCACAATATGAAAACAGAGTCACGGCTTCTCAATCAATGCCCAGACCTGACTTAGTACAGAGAGGCTTGAACAAAGATGAGCCTGGGTCTCCTTGAGGAAGGACCCTGGTACATTGCAAAAAATCACAGTTAGACTTCCTCCTAGCCTTCCCTAAAGGGACTTTGGCCTTTTACCAGGGTAACTGTATGCTGGGGGAAATGAAATAATCAGACTTTTAGGGAATTACTCCCCATTGGCTCTGAACTGACACTAATTCCAGAAAACCCAAAAGGACACTGTGACCCTCCAGTCAGAGAAGGGGCTTATGATCCATGGAATTTTAGCTCAGGTCTGTCTTGCAGTGGGCCCAATGTTGGGCCTGAGTCCCCCCAGTTCCAGAATGCATAAACTGGAAGAGATACACTGAACAGTTGGCAGACTTCCCACACTGAATCTTTGACTTGTGGAATGTCTCTTGATGGAAGTGAAAGAGGAGAACAAAAAAGTTGGCTTAAAGCTCAACATTCAGAAAACAAAGATCATGGCATCTGGTCCCATCACTTCATGGCAAATAGATGGGGAAATAGTGGAAACAGTGTTAGACTTTATTTTGGGGGGCTCCAAAATCACTGCAGATGGTGATTGCAGCCATGAAATTAAAAGATGCTCACTCCTTTGAAGGAAAGTTATGACCAACCTAGATAGCATATTGAAAAGCAGAGACATTACTTTGCCAACAAAGGTCTGTCTAGTCAAGGCTAGACAGTAGTCATGTATGGATGTGAGAGTTGGACCATAAAGAAAGCTGGGCACTGAAGAATTGATGCTTTTGAACTGTGGTGTTGGAGAAGACTCTTGAGAGTCCCTTGGACAGCAAGGAGATCCAACCAGTCCATCCTAAAAGAGATCAGTCCTGGGTGTTCATTGGAAGGACTGATATTGAAGCTGAAACTCCAATACTTTGGCCACCTGATGTGGAGAGCTGACTCATTTGAAAAGACCCTGATGCTGGGAGGGATTTGGGGCAGGAGGAGAAAGGGATAGCAGAGGATGAGATGGTTGGATGGCATCACCAACTCAATGCACATGGGTTTGGGTGGAGTCCAGGAGTTGGTGATGGACAGGGAGGCCTGGCGTGCTGTGGTTCATGGGGTCACAAAGAGTTGGACATGACTGAGCAACTGAACTGAACTGATATAGTCCAAGGAGTCACAAAGAGTCGGACACAACTGAGCAACTTTCACTTTCACACCTTTTCACAATATGAAAACAGAGTCACGGCTTCTCAATCAATGCCCAGACCTGACTTAGTACAGAGAGGCTTGAACAAAGATGAGCCTGGGTCTCCTTGAGGAAGGACCCTGGTACATTGCAAAAAATCACAGTTAGACTTCCTCCTAGCCTTCCCTAAAGGGACTTTGGCCTTTTACCAGGGTAACTGTATGCTGGGGGAAATGAAATAATCAGACTTTTAGGGAATTACTCCCCATTGGCTCTGAACTGACACTAATTCCAGAAAACCCAAAAGGACACTGTGACCCTCCAGTCAGAGAAGGGGCTTATGATCCATGGAATTTTAGCTCAGGTCTGTCTTGCAGTGGGCCCAATGTTGGGCCTGAGTCCCCCCAGTTCCAGAATGCATAAACTGGAAGAGATACACTGAACAGTTGGCAGACTTCCCACACTGAATCTTTGACTTGTGGAATGAGGGCTCCTATGGTGTGAAAGGCCATACAAAAACTACTAGAACTTTCTCTACCTAGGAAAGTAGTAAACCAAAAACAGTGCCGCATTCCTAGACGGGTTGCAGAGATCAGTGCCGTCATCAAAGACTGGAAAGATGCAGGGACTGTGATTCCCACCATATCCTCATTCAACTCACCTACTTGGCCTGTGCAGCAGACAGATGGATTTTGGAGAATGGCAGTGGATTATCATCGGCTTAATTAGTTGGTGACTCCAATTGCAGCTGTTGTGCCAGATGTCCTTTTATGTCTTGAGCAAATTAACATATTCCCCAGTACCTGGGACGCAGCTATTGATCTGTCAAATGCTTTGTAAAAATCATGCCTGTCAATAAGGATCACCAGAAACAGTTAGCTTTCAGCTGACAAGGCCAGGCATACGCCTTCACTGCCCTGCCTCAGTAGGGTATTGACCTCCAGCTCTATGTCATCACTTAGTTCCCAGGGATCTGGATCTTCCTCCCATGAGATATTACACTGATCTGTTATGTTGGTGACATTATGTTGAGTGGACCTAGTGAGAAAGAAGTAGCAACTATTATAGACTTATCATTAAGACATTTATATGCCGGGGGGTGGGAAATAAATCCAATGACAATTCAGGAGCGTTCCATTTCAATGACATTTCTAGAGTAGCAGGGAGGTGAGGCATGTTGAGATATCCCTCCTAAGGTGAAGGATAAGATACTGCATCTGGCCCTTCTTACAACCAGAATAAGGCACAATGTATAACAGGCCTTCTGGATTTGGGAGGCAACACATTCCTCATTTCAGTTATGTGACTCTGACTTATTTATCAAGTGTTCTGAAAAGCTGAAAGTTTTGGGCTTGTAACGAGAGAAGGCTCTGCAACAGTTCCAGGCTGCTGTGCAACCGGTGCTGACATTTGGGTCCAGCAGACCCAGTGGTTTGTCAGATGTCAGTGGCAAATAGGGCTGCTGTGAGAGTCTAGGACAGGCCCTTATAGATGAAGCGCAGTGCAGACCTTAGAGTTGGGGAGCAAGACCTTGTCATCCTGTTTGGATAACTACTTTTGTACGGTGCTATTTTCCCCAAAGCCAAGAATCAAGAGGCAGAAGGGGGAGTAGGTCCACTCACTATCATCCCTAGTGACTCACTAGCAGCATTTTTGGTTGTAAACAGAATAGTCGCATTCTGTTGTTGCTGAGCCGCTAAGTTGTGTCCAACTCCCCTGTCCTTCACTGTCTCCTGGAGTTTGCTCAAACTCATGTCCGTTGAGTTGGTGATATATTATGTTAGGAGAAATTATTACCTTGTTAATGTCTTTGTTTCAAGATTAAGTATGCTTTACAGAGATATGTATGGGTGCCAGGTTTGGAGAGTATTAGGCAACCTTCTGCCCTGCTGGCCAGGGGCAGGGCCAGAGAGGAATGCTTCCCTGGGAAACATGGCAACAACAAGTCTGTTGAACTGGAAGTTACGATGCTTCCTACTTTAAGTTCCCTGGGACCTGAATCACCAGGTAATGAAGGGAGTTACGGTGCTCACTGGGGTGACTGATTCTGACTAGCAAGGAGAAATTGGACTGATACCCCACAAAGGAGGTAAGGGAGCGTGTGTCTGGAATACTGGACAGCCCCCAGGTGTCTCTTAGTATTATCATGCCCTATGATTAAAGCCAGTGGGAAACCACAACAGCCCAGTCCAGGTAGGGCTACAGATGGCTCACACTCTCAGGAATGAAGGCTTGGGTCCCATAAACGTAAAGAACTATGACCATCTGGAGTCATTACTGAGGGCAAAGGGAAAATGCCATGAGCAGTGAAGGAAGGTGGTTATGAATAACAGCTCTGACCATACAATCATTTATAGAAATAAAAGCCAGTTACCATGAGTTTCCTCATTTTGTCTTGAGTATGTTTATGTGTTTGTGTGTATAATTTTTGTTTTTCCCCCTCTCTGATCTCATTGTGTGCTGTGCTGTGCTAAGTCACCTCAGTTGTGTCCAGCTGTTTGCGACCCTATGGACTGTTGTCCACCAGGCTCCTCTGTCCATAGGATTCTCTGTCCATAGCGGCTGCTTGCATCTTGTCACTGCCCCCTCTCCCTCACTACTCAGGCACAGGGCACATGCTCACACACATATCCTCAGGTGTGTTCATGCATTCACACACACACACAATGTCCACACCTGAAAGTGAAAGTTGCTCAGTCGTGTCCAACTCTTTGTGACCCCGTGGACTACACAGTCTATGAATTCTCCAGGCCAGAGTACTGGAGTGGATAGCTATTCCCTTCTCCAGGGCATCTTCCCAACTGAGGGATCGAACCCAGATCTCCTGCATTGCAGGCTGATTCTTTACCAGCTGAGCCACCAGGGAAGCCCATGTCCACACCTACACCTGTCAAACACACGTGTACACACACGTGAGCCCATATGACACCTGCAGATCCTATGTGTGTGTGCTAAGTTGTTTCAGTCGTGTCCAGCTCTTTGTGATCCTATGGACCATAGCCCGTCAGGCTCCTCTGTCCATGAGAATTTTCAGACAAGAATTCTGGAGTGGTTTGCCATGCCCTTCTCTGGGCAATCTTTTCAACCCAGGGATGGAACTCTTGTCTCTGGCATCTCCGACATTGGCAGGCAGATTCTTTACCACTAGCACCATCTAGGAAGTGCTCCTGATCCTACACATACAGGCACAAACACATACATACCCGCTCTTGTGCACACACGCACATCATCCCAGACATGCCGTCAGACCCACATTCACCCCAGGCTCCTTTTCACCCCCTCAGGATCTCCTCTAACTCCTGTTTCCAGACGTGTTATAAAATTCACCATCAGAGTTAAAGCTGAGAGAGAGAAAGCAGAGCTGAATTTCGTTTTAATTGTCTAGAGCAGAAACCCAATTTCTCAGGTGATAATTATAATGATTAAAATGTCTGTGATCAGAATGGGGAGAGGGAGACATTCACTGCTGGCTTGAGGACAAAGCACAGGGGGAGTGTCTGATAAGGCTCAGAGCCTCTCACCACCCCCTTCCCCACCTGCAGTCCCAGGTAATCCTGCAGGAAGCACCAGGGGTGGGAGAGAGCGGGGACAGATGGGGAGCCAAGGGGCTGCCAGTTCAGGGGTACACACCTGACAGGTTATCCTTATCTGCCTGGGCCAAGAGCTCCTGATCAGGGCTCTGATGACAAAAGGAGCCAACATGGCTGGACCTCCTGTGACCTGATGCTTGGGAAAAGAGCTGAGTGTCCCCAGAGCAGTCGTTCACCTTGCTGGGTTGCAGGTATGGAAATCAGCAGGGTTGCATGGTAGGTACCATTGTGGGGTTGGACTCGCCTACAGGCTCTGGGGCCAGCCTGGCCTGACTGTTGCTGTTGACCTTCCACATGCCCCCGGCTGAGTCACTTGTCTGCTCTGCATTGTCATACTTCATCGACACCTTTCCAGCCAGGTCCTCAATGCAGCCACCTGATAACTCTCTCAAGAGAACCAGGAAGGAGCTGGGTCCTTATCTTCACTGCCCCTTTCATGTCCTTGAGTGTCTGATAAGGCTCAGAGCCTCTCACCACCCCCTTCCCCACCTGCAGTCCCAGGTAATCCTGCAGGAAGCACCAGGGGTGGGAGAGAGCGGGGACAGATGGGGAGCCAAGGGGCTGCCAGTTCAGGGGTACACACCTGACAGGTTATCCTTATCTGCCTGGGCCAAGAGCTCCTGATCAGGGCTCTGATGACAAAAGGAGCCAACATGGCTGGACCTCCTGTGACCTGATGCTTGGGAAAAGAGCTGAGTGTCCCCAGAGCAGTCGTTCACCTTGCTGGGTTGCAGGTATGGAAATCAGCAGGGTTGCATGGTAGGTACCATTGTGGGGTTGGACTCGCCTACAGGCTCTGGGGCCAGCCTGGCCTGACTGTTGCTGTTGACCTTCCACATGCCCCCGGCTGAGTCACTTGTCTGCTCTGCATTGTCATACTTCATCGACACCTTTCCAGCCAGGTCCTCAATGCAGCCACCTGATAACTCTCTCAAGAGAACCAGGAAGGAGCTGGGTCCTTATCTTCACTGCCCCTTTCATGTCCTTAGCACCCAGACAGGACCTGACACACAGGAGGCTCCTGAGAAATCTCGGTATGTTTCAAGTTTTGAGAATGCGTAAATAATCAGGACTAATCCATGAAGTAAGCATTCTCACCACCATTCAATGGTGGAGGAGCCTGACACTCAGAGAAGTGGAGTGCTTGCCCAGAGTCACACAAATGTGGACAGGAAGAGGGAGCAGCATGGATCCTAGGAAGGGATAGAAAGTAGGATAGGGCTGTGGGAGCAGTATGGATCCTAGGGAAAGACAGCTTGAGCTGTCCTGCATTTAGACAGTAAATCACATGCTTTACAAGTGTCTCCAGCCACTCCTGGGGGGAAAATCAAGCCAATGTGGGCCAGACCCCAGTGATGGAGAGTAAGTGAGGTCTCTCTTAGGGGAGAAGGAGGAGGAGGGAGGCAGCAGCCTTATTTGCATAAAGACCTGCCTCCTCCAATCAGCTGGGCTCTTGGGGGCAGGGACACCAGAGTTTGGCCAATCAGTCACTAGGAGGCTGGGAGTAGAGGAAGGTGGAGCAGAACCAGGCCTGATGCAGGTCGTGGTCAGGCCCCACTCTCTTTGTTTAGGATGGCTCCTCCTCCCTGGCTTTTGCCTTCTTGACCTCTCTCACACCTTCTCAGCAGCCCTGCATTCGGGGATGGAATAACAAGACTTACGCAGGTCACACAGTCAGTCAGCAGCACCAGAGCTGAGCCAGGCCCTGACTCCCTGTCCAGGTGCTGAGTCTTGCCCCTCCGGCTTCCTCACGGCTGCCCTGGCTCAGGGCTCTCCGGGAAACCCTGCCCTGGGCCTGTCCTTCATGACCATCAGCCCCCTTCCACTACAAATGCACCCACCCAGGGCTTAGCTCAGAGCTGCTGCCCACTCCCAAGCCCCCTCTCCAGCCTCCATCCCTGAGCCCCAGACCCTTCATTCCATTTGCTTCCAAACACTGGGTTAGGGACCCACAGAGTATCGGAGCTGGTAGGGGCCCCAGGAGTATCTGGCCCATCCCTGGGGGCTCAGTTGGGATTAGTGCTCCCTCAGCACCACACTGTGCCCCTCCCCTCCATGAAGCCACCTAGGGCCTGACTTGGGGTGCTACCCACCCCAGTTTCTAGCCTACAGAATTCCACGAACAGAGGAGCCTGGAGGGCTACAGTGCATGGGGTCACAAAGAATCAGACATGACTGAGTGCCTAACACCTTCAGTTTTCACTTCTTCTCCCAGCATCCCTCCGCCTGCTTCCTGCCTCACTCACCTTCCCCAGCAGATTCTGCAAATCCAGTTCTAATGTTTGGTTTACAGGCTTCTGGGGATGAAGGGTAGCATCTCTGCCAGGAAATGCTGGCTCCTCCAGAGGGACCATCTCAGCCTTTCCTGGTTGAAGACTGAGATTTGACTAGCCTTCCCCTTATCAGGGAGTCTCCAGGTGGCTTTAGGGGCAACAGAGTGGAAGAGCCATGTGGATTCCCCCACAGTGATGAGCAAACCTAGACAGTATGGTTGGGAGGAAGAAGATGGAATTAGGGCTCATCAGGGTCCTAAGTTTGAGTCTTTGCCCCACCACAGCCAAGATATGTGACCCTGGGCCGGTCACAATCTCTCTGAGCCTTGAATTTATCATCTGCAAAATGGGAACATTTGTCCCATTAAGTGATCAGGCTTAGAAAGGCTTCCCTTGTGGCTCAGATGCTAAAGAATCCTCCTGCAGTGAAGGAGACCTGGGTTCGATCCCTGGATTGCAAAGATAGCCTGGAAGAGGGCATGGCAACCCACTCCAGTATTCTTGCCTGGAGAATCCCCATGGGCAGAGGAGCCTGGTGGACTACAGTCCATGGAGTCACAAAGAGTTGGACACGACTGAGCAACTAAACACAGCACATATAACAAGTGCTCAATGAATCTGAGTTCTTCCCTGCAGCCCATTTGAATCTTTCCTGAGCAGATCGCCTCCAGGCCTTCCCCCCTGCATTTCCTCTGAATTTGCTTCCTTGCATAGGTCCTTCTGCTTCCAGGGTTCTGTATCTTGTTCTTCTCAAAGGTTCAGCCTCCAGTGTGGCTGGCAGGAAAGGCCCTGCCTCCAAGGCTCTGCTGGCCAGAGCAGACTGACCTGGCTGCAGCGTGCCCAGGACGCCGGGCACAGATGGTGGTTCATATGCCCAGGAGTTATTTAGAGTGCAGCCGCTTCTCTGCTAATGAGTTAACAAATCTCACTGCTAGAACAGGCCCTTGGCATAGTAAGGGGTCTCTGGGGCCTAAGGTTCCGCTTGATCTAAGGGGTCAGCAGAATTATTTAACATGTTTGCTTTCTATTAGGAAAAGAGGGACTGGCAGGGGCTCTGGCCTTGTTAAATAACTCAGAGCCTCACTGGTCTGGTCCAGAACCAGGGCAGGGCTGGGCTCAGAACATTGGTGGGAATGGAGAGGAAGAATTAAGACTGGGCCAAAGGACCTCAGAGAGCTCCACAGCCTCTGGAAGGGGCACTTTGATTTTGCTCAGAAACCCAGCAACAGCCCCTGCACTGTCATGTGGCAGCATCTGGAGAAACAGGGCTCCATAGTCAGACCCTCCAGAATCTGCCAGAACCTGAGACCCAGGGCCGACCCTGGGCACAGGCTAGCAGCCTCTCGGTCTCCTAAGCCTCAGTCTTCTCATCTGTAAAATGAGAGTGGTGATCCCTCCCTCCCCTGGTTATTCAGGTTAAATAATGTGAGCAAAGCCCCTGTGTGGTGCCTGACACATAGTGGATCCTCCCTGGGGGACAGCTGTGGTTACCTGGAACCATACGTGGTCCCATGGGAGATGGAGTTGGGACAGGCGTGAACTTGGGAGCCTCACTGCTGGACTCAATATGTGTCTGATTGACACTTGACTGTGACTTAAGGAAGCAGCCTAAGCTTTCTGTACCTCAGTATTCTCATCTGTAAAATGGGATAATGGTAGTATATTCCTCATAGAGTCGTTCAGCAAACAGTGAGACAACACATTATGCCTTCTTAAGTTTAGCTTACCCACTTCTGCAGAAACCATGACTTATCACTATGGTATTTGACTTTTAGGATCACTTTTTAGCATTAATAAAATAAAATGTGGAACTCCCATCTGATACGGAGGGTTCTTTTAAATTGCAGGCAGGAGAGAGCAGTGCTGAGGACTCTGGTGTGGGTAGACCTAGGTTCAAACTCAGAATCCACAGTATCCTGGCTACGTGGTCTTCAACATACTGTTTTTCTGCACCTCAATTCAGTTCAGTTCAGTCACTCAGTCGTGTGGACTCTTTGCGATCCCATGAATCGCAACACGCCAGGCCTCCCTGTCCATCACCAACTCCCGGAGTTCACTCAGACTCATCCATCGAGTCAGTGATGCCAACCAGCCATCTCATTCTCTGTCATCCCCTTCTCCTCCTGCTCCCAATGCCTCCCAGCATCAGAGTCTTTTCCAATGAGTCAACTCTTCGCATGAGGTGGCCAAAGTACTGGAGTTTCAGCATCAGCATCATTCCCTCCAAAGAAATCCCAGGGCTGATCTCCTTCAGGGGGTTGATAACCATACCTGGCTCATCTATTGTTATGAGAGTTAAATGAGGTGGTCCAGTAAATCAGTTCAGTATGGTTGATGCCATCATTATCACTAACACCGCTCATCTATGATTCAGTGAGGAAAGATGTAACAGAAAAAACGCTCATTGCAATGCTTTCCCGTGATGCTTTTCAAAGGATTTTCCTCTTGATAACAGTAGCGTGCACACATAATAAAGAAGTGGTCCTAGTGTGCCAAGCCAATTATCTTGTCTGCAGATGATGCCTGGTAGAGATGAATTTGGGGACCACCTAGGGAAAACCACCCCCAGAAATTTTGGACCCTAGTCAAAGTCAATGGGATTTTTTTTGCATTCACAGTTATGGGGATGCTGAAGTAATAAGGGTTATGACTACACTCAACCTAGCCTTCTCTCCCCCTACTACAGAGCTCAAACCCTTCCCTGAGTCAGAAGCAAACTCTCTTCTCCTTACTTATCCCCTGACTTCATGCTCTAGTAGCTGGGGTTTGCGGTTCTTTTTCTTCCTGATGAATACATAATCACCTCCTAGGATGGGTAGAGATGATGATTGTAATAAAATAGGTTCATTACAGCCCTCTACACAGAGCCATTTAATGAACATGCAGCCAACGGCACTAAAGCCTCTGAGCCATATACAAATGAAACCTGTTCTATGGTATCATTTAATTAGCTGGGGGAGCAGGTGGGGGAGGAAGAGATAGTATGAGATACAAACAGAAAAATGGGAGCTGGTGAGAGAGAGAGAGTGTCAGGGAGGGGGAGAGAGAGAGAGAGGGCAAGAAGGAGGAGAGATGGTGAGGGAAGGACAGAGGGACTGAGCAAGGGAGGGGGCAGAAGAGAGATAAGGCTCCCTTCCATGGAAAACAGTGCTGGGCAGACTCATCCTTCCCGTTGGAGAAGTGAAGACACCTAGTCCTGCTCTGTGCATTGTGATGGGTGCTGGGTGGGGGGGTACCTCAATGGGCTAGACACACAGTGCCCTGACTCGATGGGGTTCACAATCTGGAAGTCAGGCACCGAGAAAGTCATCACATCAATAACACGTGTAACTGCAAGTAAGCTGTGTGACTGTAGCATGATTGTTGTTCGGCTGCTGTGAGGAGGTGGACAGACTTCTTAGGGCAGGGCTCTGAAGAGTGCCTGCCTGGGTCTGAACCTGTGTCCTGGCTGTGAGACTTTGAATGAGTTGCTTAACCTTACTAGCCCTCAGGTCCTCATCTAGAAAACTGGAATCGTAAAATAACTACCTATTGGGGTTGTCATGAGAATTGAATTTGTTAATACATGTAAAATACTCAGAATAGTGTCTGCTACGCAGTAAGTATTCAATACAGTTTTCCCAGTTGTCATGTAAAGATTTGAGAGTTGAACCATAAAGAAACTTGAATGCTGAAAAATAGATGCTTTTGAACTGCAGTGCTGGATAAAACTCTTGAGAGTCCTTTGGATAGCAAGGAGATCAAGCCAATCAATCCTAAAGGAAATCAAACCTGAATATTCCTTATTCATTGGAAGGACTGATGCCACTTTGTCCACTTGATGCAAAAAGCTGACTCATTGGAAAGGCCCTTGATGTTGGGAAAGATTGAGGGCAGAGGGAGAAGGGGGTGACAGAGGATAAGATGGTAGTGTGGCATCACCAACTCAATGGACATGAGTTTGAGCAAATGCCGGGAGATAGTGAAGGACAGGGAAGCCTGGTGTGCTGCAGTCCATGGGGTCACAAAGAGTCAGACACGACTGAGTGACTGAACAACCACCACAATATTAAGAACTAAAATGGGGAAAAAAACATTGAAGGATCCTGTTTTAAATCAGTAAGTCAGAGAGGTCATGCCAAAATAAATGCCATATAAACTGAAATCTGAAGGGATGAGTAGATATCAGCCAAGGGAACAGAGAAGAGAAGCAATGGGTATATAATCTTTTCTTTTGCCTACCCAGCATCCTTTATCCCCTCCCCAGTTAACACCCTCTGATTTTCTTTTGAGAAACAATTTTTTTCTTCTCTTTCAGTCCTTATAGGTAAGGCTGGCCTCAAGCTCTTGTTCAGGGTGGACATTTAACCCCCAGGCCTTGTTAAAATTGAATTTTGGTCCTGGTTACTCCTGATCAGAGGTGGGCAAATGATCCAGGCTGAAGAAGTAAGAGAAAATACCAGGGGCTTTTGTTTAAATTAGCAGCAAAGGAGTGTGATAAGCCTATGTGTTATAAATTTGGAGTTACCTGTGGCCAACTACTACCTGAAATGAAGGCAATGCAAAAGAAAATCCAGGCAAGAAATTGAAAGGAAGGTCCTGACAATATCACCCTGACTCTCTGGACCTAGGTTTGCCTGAGTTGGAATTTTCAGGAGTCAGTCAAACTGTCCTTTTCCCAATCTATATTTATTGTTATATTTGGTTCCTATCTCTTATAACTGAAAGAATCCTATGTGACAATCAACATTTCTTTCAAAAGGAAGGGCATGTGATAAGCTGCAGCAGGAGAATCAAAGCCTATGAAAGATACTGATGTAGCTGCACTTGTTGAGCAAGGGGAAAGTGATGACTGTGTATCAAAGTTCAGAGGATCCAAAGCATGAATCAGAAAAGCGGGGAGGTCCAATGTTGGATTAAGAGATTGGATGCACCCAAAACAAAGACATCCACCTCCTTTCAGTAAACACCCCCGTGACCTTCCCAGAGGCATCGCTTCTCGTTATAGCTTTGTGCACATTGAAAAGGCAGAACCAATGATTTAAGACCAGTTAGGACTAGAGAAGCCTTTTAAGGCCACATAGTCTACTATCCTCATTGTCTTCATTGGCTTGAGCTGCTATAGCAAAAATACAATCGATTAGGTGGCTTGACAACAGAAATTCATTTCCCACAGGTCTGGTGGCTGGAAGTCCAAGGTCAGGGTGCCAGTTTGGTTGGGTCCTAGTAAGAGCATCTTCTTAGTTTACAGACGGCTGCCTTCTTGCTGTACCCTCACTTGGCTGTGAGTTCTTGGGGTTCTACTTGTATGACATCATATAAACCTAACTACCTCCAAAGGCCTGCCTTCTAGTACTATCCCAGTGGAGGCTAGGGTTTCAACATACAAATTTGCAAGCATGCAATCCATAGCACTCATTTATATTAGTTTGCTTCTAACTGGGGCTTCTCTGATAGCTCAACTGGTAAAGAATCTGCCTGCAATGCAGGAGACCTGGGTTCAATCCCTGGTTGGGAAGATCCACTGGAGAAAGTGATAAGCTACCCACTCCAGTATTCTTGGGCTTCCCTTGTGGCTCAGTTGGTAAAGAATCTGCCTGCAATGTGTGAGACCTGGGTTCAGTCACTGGATTGGAAAGATCTCCTGGAGGAGGGAAAGGCTGCCCACTCCAGTATTCTGGCCTGGAGAAGTCCATGGACTGTATAGTCCATAGGGTCGCAGAGAGTAGGACTCAACTGAGTAACTTTCACTTTCAATTGATAAGAAGTACTTGAATTCTTTTCTTGTGTTATCTATCACAGGTAAGTTTTATTTAATTTATTTTCCTGATAATGGAGTGTCTTTATTTGCTGATCCAATTTATGCTTTATTCACAACATAGGTATTTAATAAAATAGAATGAGTGCTATGCCTGAATGGATAATCAAATTACTAGATGATTTGATAGTAGGAAATAAAGAAAATGTGTAATTTGCTCTGGTTACTTGATCTATGAATACTATATTCTTATAGAAGAAAAGGAAAAAAGGAGGGAGAGAAGGAAGGGGAAAAATAAAAACAAAAACAAAGGGCAAAAGGAAATTCTAACCAA
Organism: Madoqua kirkii; assembly: GCA_006408675.1. Taxonomy (NCBI): domain Eukaryota; kingdom Metazoa; phylum Chordata; class Mammalia; order Artiodactyla; family Bovidae; genus Madoqua; species Madoqua kirkii. The sequence continues at coordinate 22,102 of SJYC01057522.1, forward strand.
ATGGATTAAGAAGTCTCCTTTTATTATGGGGAACACAGTCTGGAAAGATCATGTGACTCATCTGAAGTAGGGCAGTGCATTAAAAGTAGTTTGTATCAGGATCCTGTCTTCACATTTCTTATTCCATCAAATGTCTTGCTATGGACTGAAAGTTTATTTCCTCCCTGTCCCCCACCCCATTCATATACTGATACCCCAATCCTCACTGTGGTGTATGCTGAGATTATTAGGTCATGAGGGTGTAGCCCTCCTAATGGGATTCATAACCTTATAAGAAGAGATCTTCATTTTTTCCCCTCTGCCCTCTGCCATATGAATGTACAATGAGAAGACAGCTATCTACAAGCCTCAGAGCAGGCTCTCACCACACACCAGGTCTACCAGTGCCCTGACCTTGGACTTCTCAGCCTCCAGAACTATGAGAAATAATGCTTGTTGTTATAGCCACCAGTCTATGGTATTTGTTATAACAGCCTGTGCTAAGACATATCTCGATATCCCGCCCACCAAAAAACACATCCCTCAGTAAGATTGTTAGATTCCTAAAGTTATGAATACCTTTTTAGGCATTGACCCTTCTCATTATATAGAAAAGCTCTTGGGGGTAATAATAATAATAATAAAATCATCAACAATTTTTAAAGCTCTTCAGTTTAGTTCAGTTGCTCAGTCATGTCTGACTCTGCGACCCCATTAATCGCAGCATGCCAAGCCTCCCTGTCCATCACCAATTCCCGGAGTCCACTCAGACTCATGTCTATCGAGTCAGTGATGCCATCCAGCCATCTCATCCTCTGTCATTCCCTTCTCCTCGTACCCCCAATCCCTCCCAGCATCAGAGTCTTTTCCAATGAGTCAGCTTTTCACATGAGGTGGCCAAAGTACTGGAGTTTCAGTTTCAGCATCATTCCTTCCAAAGAAATCCCAGGGCTGATTTCCTTCAGAATGGACTGGTTGGATCTCCTTGCAGTCCAAGGGACTCTAAAGAGTCTTCTCCAACACCACAGTTCAAAGACATCAATTCTTAGGCACTCAGCCTTCTTCATAGTCCAACTCTCACATCCATACATGACCACAGGAAAAACCATAGCCTTGACTAGACGGACCTTAGTCAGCAAAGTAATGTCTCTGCTTTTGAATATGCTATCTAGGTTGGTCATAACTTTTCTTCCAAGGAGTAAGCGTCTTTTAATTTCATGGCTGCAGTCACCATCCGCAGTGATTTTGGAGATCCTCAAAATAAAGTCTGTCACTGTTCCTGTTGTTTTCCATTATTTGCCATGAAGTGATGGGACTGGATGCCATGATCTTAGTTTTCTAAATGTTGAGATTTAAGCCAACTTTTTCACTCTCCTCTTTCACTTTAATCAAGAAGCTCTTTAGTTCTTTTTCACTTTCTGCCATAAGGGTGGTGTCATCTGCATATCTGAGGTTACTGATATTTCTTCCATTAATCTTGACTCCAGCTTGTGCTTCTTCCAGCCCAGCATTTCTCATGATGTACTCTGCATATAAGTTAAATAAGCAGAGTGACAATATACAGCCTTGATGTATTCCGTTCCCAATTTAGAACCAGTCTGTTGTTACATTTGCCAGACATAGAAAGGTTAAGAAATGAGACCCAGTTCATAAAACTGATAAGTGATAGATGCAGAATTTGAAAATATGAGCGAATTCACTTTCACTTTTCACTTTCATGCATTGGAGAAGGAAATGGCAACCCACTCCAGTGTTCTTGCCTAGAGAATCCCAGGGATGGGGGAGCCTGGTGGGCTGCCGTCTATGGGGTCGCACAGAGTCGGACACGACTGAAGCGACTTAGCAGCAGCAGCCGCCTGAATCCAGAGTCTGGGCCCTCATTTCTGATCACAAAGTACAGTTTGCAAGAGCAAATTTCCTTTAGCAGCCAGGTAATTCCACACAAAGACAGAAATAAATGAATGGCTCCAGAAGCTGAAGGGGAAAGTCTTCCAGTGGCCCTCAGAGCTCTCCATGGTGCTGAAACTCAGCCTTCGCTAACTTTCTTTCATCTCAGTATTTGTCTTCCTCAAACTTGCCCCTCCTTGGTTCTGGTTACTTTACTAATCCCTCCATTATATAAATTGATATCAGATCAGCTACCTTAGCTGGTTTTTGGATCAACAGAAATATTGCAAGATCACGTCTCTACTGGTCTTTTCTCCTAAGCAAATTTTTCATCATCCCTGAGCTTAAAAGAAGAGAGGAGAAAATAGTACCTGCCTCCCAAGAGCTACAGTCAATGCAGGCAGATAAGACAGGCAAGGGATGTACTAGATAAGACCTAAATATCTTAACAGAGCATAGAAAATCGTGCAGGATTTAATGGCATTTCTGGCCTCTTAGCAGGGCTTCCCCAGTCCCTCAGTGGTAAAGAATTTGCCTGCAGTGCAGGAGAAGTGGGAGATGCATGTTTGACCTCTGGATTGGGAAGATCTCCTGGAGAAGGAAATGGCAACCCATTCCAGTATTCTTGTCCAGGAAATCCCATGGACAGAGGAGCCTAGTGGGTTACAGCCCATGGGGCCAGAAAGAGTCAGACGCAACTTAGTGACTAAACAACAACAACAACTGGCCTCTCACATCACCCATGTGCCTGCAGTTCTCTGGACACAAGATGTAAGTCTAACCCCTGGGACCTCTCATGTGCTGCAGTATCTGGCCTAAAGCTGGAGGGCACAGTTGAAACATGAATGCTATCACTGAGTCTTGGTAGGGGGCAGGAGTTGGGCAGGGGCAACTTCAGGACCTTATGAGTCTTGTTGAAGAATCTTGATTTTTCTCCTGAAGGCTGTGGAAAGCTATCGACAAGTTTTAAGTGAGAAATTGGCACAACTAGATGTGGATTTACGGAGACAAGGCTGGAGGCCAGGAGACCATCCAGGAGGTGGTTGGAAAGCTCAGGTGAGAGATGATGGAGGCTGACCAAGGACAGAAGAAGTCTTTCCATCACATGCCCTGTCCTATTTTCCCAGTATCCATCATGCTCTCAATTTCCTAGCTTCCCCTCTACTTGTTATTGCTTGTCTGCCTCTTTCAATGAAATACCAGCAACAAGAAACCAGGGACTTTGTCTGCCTTATTTACCACCATAACCCTGGCAGTGTCAGATACAGGGCAGGGGACTAATGAATGTTTGTTGAGTGTAGGGAGGGCTGGAGTGGGGAGACTGGTTTTAGTGAATATAGGGTGTGTTTAGTGAACACAGAGGACAAAGCTTAAGGTACAGAAATTGGTGAGGAACCCCAGGAGTTGGGGCTGAAGCCATTATACCATGGGTCAGGGCTGATCCAGGCTTGGACAATGTGCCTGCCAGTGAGGCCAAGTCACCTTAGCAGCAGTAAGGGGGGAGAAACAGCCTGCTGATGCTGTGTGGGCAGTGTCTGATCTGGTCTGATGGTGACCTACATCCATAAAGATGCCCAGATGGGTCTGGGCAGAGGGCCAGGCACCAGTCCCTGCTACAGTCTCTGAATTTCTTGGCCAGAGTTTAGGTTTCCTGGAATTATCCTTGCCTCCATCATCCCTTTTATGGTTTAAAGAACTGAATGATTTAGGACACGTTGGAAGAGAGAGAGAGATGAGTATGTTGTCACTTGGGAGGCTGACACGTGGTTTTACTAACTAGGTTTAGGCTCCTCCACGTCTCTAGATGCTGACCCACCCCTTGACCCTGGGGGTAGTGTGGCTGTAATGCTTTGCCAAGGTGCTCCTCTGAGAGGCCTGTGCCTGGGCTCTGGGCACCTGGGCTGTTCTCAGGTTACCTCTGCCTTTGAGGAGCTCATAGTCTCAAGGAATTGCAACTAAGGAGGATGAAGGCAAACCTGCCACCACCACCACCACCGCTGGTCCCATTAGCGCAGCTGCAAAGCATTAAGAGAGGGGCAAGCCCAGAAACTGTGGGGGTCCTATGGAGGAGCCCCTCACCTCACCTCACCTGGGGATGAGAAAATGCCTCTGGGAGGAGGTGGTCCCTGAGTAGAGCCTTAAAGTATGAGCTGGTATGAACTGGAATCAGACAACCGCCAGGTAGGCGAAGGGGATTCCAGGGGGAAAGGGCCACCATGAGGAAAAGGAGTAGGAGGGAGCCCGATGCTCGGAGCCTGAGGATGTGGGCAGGAAGTGAGGGTGAAGATGAGAGCAGGGGCTTCACCACACTCCTCCCAGAGCTGCTGTGTGCTCTGGGCTTGTGCTCTGGGACTAAGCCATCCTCTCTGCCTTGGAGACTCCACTGTGTGACTCAAGAGGCGAGAAGTGTCACAGCCTCCTGATCCAGTGGGGTCCTGGGCCTGGGATAAGCCTGCTGTTCAGGCCAGTTCTACGTTCCCCTCCTGCCCACCTCTGGAGTCCAGAGCATGAAGCTGCAGTGAGGTCTGGGGTGGGAGAGCTGCCAACCAGATGCCTGCCTCTTTGCAGGCAATTTGTGGAAGAGCTTTCCAGAAAGGGCAGCTGCGATTAACTCAAATGAACTGTAAAACTCTATTTTGGCTTAAAGGGCTTGAAAATCAGGATGTGGGTGGCAGGCGGGGATGAGGGTTATGAGAGGAAGGGGCCTAAAGCCAGCAAGACAGCCGCTGGAGTTCCTAAGTCAGCAGTCTCTGGCCAAGCATTCACTGCAGGCCTGTCCCCTGCTGGGCTCTGGGGAATCAGAGGCTGTGGCTCAGGGTCGCCTTGGCACGCTCACAACTGAGGCCCCAGGAGGAGACGGGGAAACAAGAAAATGCTTTTACAGGGAAACACAGGGATGTGAGGGAGGGGCCCCTATGCTTAGAGGTGAGTTGGGAAGAGTTCATGCAGATGAATGAGGTTCGAATTCCAACTCCATCTCTTCCAAGACTGACGCTTCATGTTTCTGAGCCTCGGTTTACTCCTTGTAAAACAGGGCTAGTGATGATCCCCATCGGGTCGTTTCTGTGAGTATTAAGTGAGATAATCATGCAACATCCATAGCCTGGAGCACACACACCAGTTCAATACACACCAGCTGTTAGTGCTGCCCACCGAGCAAAGCCAAGAAGAAAGCTGGTGTCAGGCAGGGCCTGGGAAAGGTTCTGGGAAGACAGACCAGCCTGTGCAAAGACGGGCACTCACCTGGGTCTGTGGGGTCAGAGTGGAAGCCAGGGATGGTGAGAGATTAGGCTGGGGGTCCACATGACCAGTTTACAAGAGCCCTGCAATCCGCAAGCATTGTTGAGATTTTAGTCCTCAGAGCAGCAGGAGCCATGGATGGTCTTTGAGAGGGAGCCTGGCATGTTCATTTCTGCTGTGGACTGTGCCCTGGAATAGGAGGGGGAGGCTCAGCCCAGCGCAGCAGGGTGCCTGTGCAGCACCCGGGAGAAGAAGATAAGGCCCTGGACTAGGCCAGGACTGTGGACAGTGGACAGAGGACAGAGGTGGGGAGAGACAGCAAGGGGGCGGGGCAGGGAGACTCTCTGGATAGGATCGCAGGGAGGCAGCAGGTGAGCACAGCTCAGCTTTCTGGCTGCATCAGAGGGTGGGGAGGCCGGTGCTGAGCTGGGGCCGGGATCCAGAGAAGGAGCAGTGTCTGGGGCCAGGGGCTCTCTGCCACAAGCCCCTGCAGGTGGCAGTGCCCAGCCTGAGCCGTAGGAGGATGGGGCGACCAGACCCTTCAGCCACCCTCTGCCCCAGCACAGCGAGCCCCACTGCCCTCAGAACCTTCTGGAGCCCGTTCTCCCAGCCAGAACCTCCCTGAGCCACTCAGCAGGCACGGCCCACCCTGGCCCTGCAGGCCGGCTCCTGGGCTCAGCTGCTGCGGAAGGTGACCTTGAGTTGGTCCTGCTGTGCCTCTGTCCTCCTTGTCACACCTCTCGGTAATGCAGAGGGAGCCCCGGGTCCTCTCCTGGCAGAAGGGTGAACCCCAGCCCGGTCAGGACAGACCCAAGGCCTCTGAAGCCCAAATCAGAAGAGAGCTGGGGAAAGAGGCAGAGACACGAAGGGACACAGTGACAGACCCAGTGAAAAGGAGGGAGAGAGAAGCAGAGAGAGGGGGCGTCAGAGCATTCCCATCAAGGCCCCTCCCCACCAGGCCCGACTGGTTGCGGGGCAGGGAGTCCTCACGCCTCCAGTATCTCTCCCCCCACCCTCATTCTCCGTAGTTCATAATCTCAGAGAAAAGAAATCACTTTCCGTCCAATTAATCTAATTAGACGTAATCAAGTTGTGGAGATCTGTGCAACAGGGTGAGTGATTAGGAAAAATTACCTCCCTGCAAAGAGTTTAGATCTAATTCTCATTCCATAATCTGAAGACCAAATAAAGAAGAATGGGCTTCCTGCCCTCATCCTAGCCCTGTCTCCCTGCCTTGCAGGGGCCGAGGATCAAAGAGCTCCCTGGGAAGGGGGCGCCGGCTCAGACAGAGGGTCAAACACAACCTGCACAGTGACTGTACACAAACTAGGACAGCCGTGGACTCCCCCTAACACATGCAAACACACGCATACACATGCACGCATGCACGCACACTATCTCATGGGGATGCATGCACAGGGCCTGGTTAGTACTGGCTCTGCCACTAGCTGGCTGTGTGAAACTTTGCCGTTTTCTCTGGACCTCGGTTTCTACACCTGTAACAATAAGTTATAATTGATCCACAGGACGCCTTCTGGCTGTTGTAGTTTGGAATTCAATTTTTTCTCTTTCAGCCTCTCCCTCCTTCTTTCAAACCGAGGCTGACCAAGAACAAAAAGTCTGGGGGTATGGTTCCCCAGAGAGGTTCACAAGGTGATACTTCCCACCAGGTGAGTCCTCCGTCAGCAAAGCAGGAACACACTCCAGGTACCCTTCCTGGCCCCAGAGCCAAGTTCAGGCCCAGAAAGGCACAAGAGTTTCACTCTCCCGACCCACAGACACACCTGTGATGCACAGAGGCCGCCCCTCTCATACTGGGATACATCGTTACCAGATCAAGGGTGGATACCCACCCAGCACCAGTTCCAGGATGGGCCTCACCCTCCCAGGGCCCTGGACCAGTAGCACCATCTGCTCCTGGAATATTTCTCCAAGAATCGAGCTGGAGAGGGACCAGCCTGGATAGGCAAGAGGGAAGAGCATCTGGAGCTCGAAGCCTGCTGCTGCTGCTGCTAAGTCGCTTCAGTCGTATCCAACTCTGTGCGACCCCACAGACGGCAGCCCATTGGGCTCCGCCATCCCTGGAATTCTCCAGGCAAGAACACTGGAGTGGGTTGCCATTTCCTTCTCCAGTGCATGAAAGTGAAAAGTGAAAGTGAAGTCGCTCAGTCGTGTCTGACTCAGCGACCCCATGGACTGCAGCCTACCTGGCTCCTCCGTCCGTGGGAGTTTCCAGGCAAGAGTACTGGAGTGGGATGCCATTGCCTTCTCCGCCCCGAAGCCTAGAGATGGATTAATTTACGTCCTGAGGCTTCTCAGCTGGAGTGGGGCCCTGGAGACAGCTAGGGGAAGGGGAGGGCAGAATTCCCAGGGGGAGACCCAACCTGAGGAGGGTAGCTTGTCGCTGAGGGTGACAGGGTCCTGGGTGTCCCTGAGGGTGATGTAGGGTCCTGCCTTGCTACCCCTGCCCCACCCCCTCTCTGCATAGCTGTGGCTGCCAGAACCCTGCTTTGTGACCAGATGCTATGGGACCAATCCTGTCCCAGCCAAGGGCTTTAAGGAGTCCTGGGAGCAGGTAAGGGGGTAAGGGTGGATCTGGAGCCTGGCAGTTTTGAATCTTAGCCACTGACTCACTGTGGGACCCAGGCAGCACCCCATCCCAATCTCTGGGGCTCAGGTTCCATATCAACAGGGTGAGGGGCCTACGGGGAACCCACGTGGGCATGAGGGTACGGAGGTCCACAGGAGCTCAGTGGATTTTGTTCCCGTCCCCTCTGAGATCCTGTAGCATCTGGCTGCAAGTCAACTCCCAGTAAATATCAGTTAACCTGGTGAGGTGATGAAATGAGCTAATGTCTATGTCTGGGCCTCGTGGCACCAACGTCTAAAATGACGATGGGAAACTGAAACAACCAGAGGGCCAGGTGGGTGAAGGCACTGGGGGATTGGCTGTCGGTCTTCAGGGAGGACTTCCTGGAAGAGGCAGGCCTTCGGTTGGGTGGTGCTTGGATAGATGAGGGAAGGTGTGCGAGAAGCAGGGGACTATATGTGCAAAAGCAGGGAGGTGGGAAGGGGAGGGTCAAGGTGAGACCTCCCTCTTGTGCACTCCTGCCAATAGTGTGATGGGTAAGAGTTGAGTTTTGGAATCAGATAGACTTTGCACAACTTGGTTTTGGCGTGCCCTTGGACAAGGTCGCTCCAGCGCTTGCCGCCTCAATGTTGTCAGCTGTGAAGTGGGGTTGACCACACCCCATCCTCACAAGGCTGTTATGAGACTGGCACTGAATATTCTGTATGTGTGTGTTTGTGTAAAGTTGGGGGGTCCTACAGGGCTGGTTCGCTAGGGGATTCTTGGTCAAAAGGTTTTCTCTCCTGAGTTGGTTCATTCAGGTAACCTGCTGTTCCCAGGGGGGCCTCCGCATCTCATCACATGTGACATGTGGTCCCAAAAAGGGGTAGGGACCTGGGTGGGGGTGTGGACCGCCCTTCTGCTCTGTAGGAATCCAGCACAGAGAGGTTGAAGGAGTGTGCCAAAGTCACCCAACCCCCAGCGAGGACCACCCTCCCCCCGCCTGTGCCCCGCTCTCTCCCCAGGCTGGGGCAGGGTCCTCTGTGAACTGAGTGACAGCTGTCGTGGGGTCCTCTTCTGCCTTCGTTCCTCCTCTGCCCTCACATCTGCTCTCCCACTGGACTGAGAAGAGCTGGAAACAGGACCCGGAGTCTCCCTAGGAGTCAAGGCCCGTGATCCCACTCTTCTGGCAGAGATCTGGGTCTGTGCTGGGAAGGGAAGGGTTAAGACCTGGTTGATGTTAAGTTGCAGTTTCTAAAGGCCATCAGGAGCCCCACAACCAAATGTTTTCTGACTTAATGACACTGCGGCAGATTAAGGAGGAGTGCGTCTCCCAGAGAGCACGAAAGAAAGGCTGTCCGTTACCCTGCATGGCCCGGGTGGGCAGCTGGAATACTTTCCCAGAGACCAGCGTGGAGAAGGAGTCTTTTCTTCCCTCCATAAGCAGTTTCTGCCTGGTCTCCCTGGCCCAAAATCTGGGGGAATTCAGGACACCAAGTACCAGGCTGGGAGGACATTGAGACAGGCTGAGACTCAGTTCAGCATGGAAAACCATCTTCCAGTCCTAATGGGCCACAAGGCGACAACCATTGACCTTATTGGGCTGTATTATATTAAAAGTTGGCTTAGACAGGAAAGCTGTCTCCTTTCATAGGAAGCAAGGTGAGCCTATGGGGGCCCAGCACAGATAACCTCGTATATAGAGTTATCTAAGCTTTCTCCTCCTCAGGTGTGTGATCCAAAGGTCCAAGTGATTAGACTAGACTATGTACTATACTTGAGAGTAGGAGACAGGGGTCCACATCTTGGCACTTGGACTTGGGAATAGAGGTTTTCCTAACGAGGACCATGGCTCCCATTACTTGATGCCCTGCTATAGGCTCACCTTGTGCCAGAAGCTTCCATCCAACCTCTCACTTTATCTTCACAACAGACAACTGTTCCTGTGTCCATTATATACACAAGAGGGCAAGCTCAGAGATATGGGGGAAGATACAGGCCCAGCTCACCCAGAGGCAGGATGGGATTCAAGTCCAGGTGTCGGTCCCCAAAGCTCATGCTCTTCTCTCTTATATGATATGCTACCTCTGTGCTTCACTTTTGTCATCTGTAAAATGGTAACGTTATACTCTGTATGGACTTCTCTGATAGCTCAGCTGGTAAAGAATCTGCCTGCAATGCAGGAGACCCCATTTCAATTCCTGCGTCAGGAAGATCCTGTGTCGGGAAGATCCCCCGGAGAAGGGATGGGCTGCCTACTCCAGTATTCTTGGGCTTCTCTGGTGTCTAAGATGGTAAAGAATCTGCCTGCAATAGAGAAGACCTGGGTTCAGTCCCTGGGTTGGGAAGATTCCCTGGAGAAGGGAATGGCAACCCACTCCAGTATTCTTGCCTGGAGAATCCCTTGGACAGAGGAACCTGGCAGGCTACAGTCCATGGGGTCGCAAAGACTTGGACACAACTGACCGACTAAGCACAGCACAGCCTCCTCTGTATACCTCACAGAGGGTTGGATAGTTCTAGTGAAATGATGGATAAGAAATGCACCGTGCACCTGGGAGGGGTGTTGGACACGCACATACATGTGCACATACACACTCATGCACATACACACGACCACACACAGAAGTTTGACCATCCAGGATCATGGTTACTAGTTAGTAACAGTTCAGGAGAAAGGTCTCAGACTCACTGGATCTTCCAAATCACAGAGTCTTAACTATTTACCTTCCATTCTTAGGTTACTCTAACATTTAAAATGTGAAAATTCCCTGACTTCGCTTATGAGTGTGTCAATTCCACCCCCACTATGGACCATCAACCTCAACAATGCTTACATTCACATCCCCCCGCCCAGTCATTCTACCATCAGAAAGCACGGTGAAGACTGAGTAGCCAGGTTTTACTAACAAGGGTGAACATTTTAAGGTTGAAGATGGCAGTTGACCATTGGAAACAACCCAGGAGGGGAATAGATAGGTAAATCTATTGGGCACCCGCAGGATGGACTTTTATGCAGCCAATAGCAGACAGCCATGGCTCTGAAGCAAATCTGATGACATGGGGATAGAGCAGAGAGTCAACAGCTGCCTCCACAGGTGCAAAGTGGAGGCATCTCTGCAGGTAAAATGACAAGTGGTTTCTGCTTTCTTCTGTTATTTTTCTGCACTAAAGCAAAGTGGTTTATTAAAAAAATGATCTATAAAATGCGCCTCCAAGTCTGCCCCCTGCAATGATAGAACGTGGATTGCAGAGCATGCTTGAAGTCTGCCCCATGGCCTAGTGTCCTCCTCCGGTCCTTTGTGTGTCCTAACCCAGGGTGCCCCTGGAGGCCTCTGCCCTGCACTTTGGCCCAGCCTTCTCTCCCCAGCATTCTCCAGTCTGCTTTCCAGTGTTTTCCAGGCACCACGAGACTCTCCTGGCAGGTGCCAGTGTTTCTGTTCCAGCAGTGCCCCCACCCCTCCAATATCCTCCACAGAGGAACTAGATCGCAGGCTGTGTCTGCAATAGGAGTTTCTGCTCTCTGGGTGAGGACGTGAGGCGAGCACTTCTGATGAAAATAGCAACAATTAATAATGCTTACTATTGCCATTTGTGCCTTGGATCATTACCCTGGGTAGCTTCAGGGTGTTTAGAATTTGATGTCTGGTTCCAGATCACCAAAGACGATGGATGCGTGAGCCGTGGCTGAATGTAGATGCGCAGCTGCAGTGCAGACCTGCATGCTCTCTCCTCCAGCCATCTAGCAACAACTGTGAATCCCACAGGCAAGCAAGCAGGCAGGCAGTCCAGTCACTCAGGCATTCCCTCCATAAGCAGTTTCTGCCTGGTCTCCCTGGCCCAAAATCTGGGGGAATTCAGGACACCAAGTACCAGGCTGGGAGGACATTGAGACAGGCTGAGACTCAGTTCAGCATGGAAAACCATCTTCCAGTCCTAATGGGCCACAAGGCGACAACCATTGACCTTATTGGGCTGTATTATATTAAAAGTTGGCTTAGACAGGAAAGCTGTCTCCTTTCATAGGAAGCAAGGTGAGCCTATGGGGGCCCAGCACAGATAACCTCGTATATAGAGTTATCTAAGCTTTCTCCTCCTCAGGTGTGTGATCCAAAGGTCCAAGTGATTAGACTAGACTATGTACTATACTTGAGAGTAGGAGACAGGGGTCCACATCTTGGCACTTGGACTTGGGAATAGAGGTTTTCCTAACGAGGACCATGGCTCCCATTACTTGATGCCCTGCTATAGGCTCACCTTGTGCCAGAAGCTTCCATCCAACCTCTCACTTTATCTTCACAACAGACAACTGTTCCTGTGTCCATTATATACACAAGAGGGCAAGCTCAGAGATATGGGGGAAGATACAGGCCCAGCTCACCCAGAGGCAGGATGGGATTCAAGTCCAGGTGTCGGTCCCCAAAGCTCATGCTCTTCTCTCTTATATGATATGCTACCTCTGTGCTTCACTTTTGTCATCTGTAAAATGGTAACGCTATACTCTGTATGGACTTCTCTGATAGCTCAGCTGGTAAAGAATCTGCCTGCAATGCAGGAGACCCCATTTCAATTCCTGCGTCAGGAAGATCCTGTGTCGGGAAGATCCCCCGGAGAAGGGATGGGCTGCCTACTCCAGTATTCTTGGGCTTCTCTGGTGTCTAAGATGGTAAAGAATCTGCCTGCAATAGAGAAGACCTGGGTTCAGTCCCTGGGTTGGGAAGATTCCCTGGAGAAGGGAATGGCAACCCACTCCAGTATTCTTGCCTGGAGAATCCCTTGGACAGAGGAACCTGGCAGGCTACAGTCCATGGGGTCGCAAAGACTTGGACACAACTGACCGACTAAGCACAGCACAGCCTCCTCTGTATACCTCACAGAGGGTTGGATAGTTCTAGTGAAATGATGGATAAGAAATGCACCGTGCACCTGGGAGGGGTGTTGGACACGCACATACATGTGCACATACACACTCATGCACATACACACGACCACACACAGAAGTTTGACCATCCAGGATCATGGTTACTAGTTAGTAACAGTTCAGGAGAAAGGTCTCAGACTCACTGGATCTTCCAAATCACAGAGTCTTAACTATTTACCTTCCATTCTTAGGTTACTCTAACATTTAAAATGTGAAAATTCCCTGACTTCGCTTATGAGTGTGTCAATTCCACCCCCACTATGGACCATCAACCTCAACAATGCTTACATTCCACATCCCCCCGCCCAGTCATTCTACCATCAGAAAGCACGGTGAAGACTGAGTAGCCAGGTTTTACTAACAAGGGTGAACATTTTAAGGTTGAAGATGGCAGTTGACCATTGGAAACAACCCAGGAGGGAAATAGATAGGTAAATCTATTGGGCACCCGCAGGATGGACTTTTATGCAGCCAATAGCAGACAGCCATGGCTCTGAAGCAAATCTGATGACATGGGGATAGAGCAGAGAGTCAACAGCTGCCTCCACAGGTGCAAAGTGGAGGCATCTCTGCAGGTAAAATGACAAGTGGTTTCTGCTTTCTTCTGTTATTTTTCTGCACTAAAGCAAAGTGGTTTATTAAAAAAATGATCTATAAAATGCGCCTCCAAGTCTGCCCCCTGCAATGATAGAACGTGGATTGCAGAGCATGCTTGAAGTCTGCCCCATGGCCTAGTGTCCTCCTCCGGTCCTTTGTGTGTCCTAACCCAGGGTGCCCCTGGAGGCCTCTGCCCTGCACTTTGGCCCAGCCTTCTCTCCCCAGCATTCTCCAGTCTGCTTTCCAGTGTTTTCCAGGCACCACGAGACTCTCCTGGCAGGTGCCAGTGTTTCTGTTCCAGCAGTGCCCCCACCCCTCCAATATCCTCCACAGAGGAACTAGATCGCAGGCTGTGTCTGCAATAGGAGTTTCTGCTCTCTGGGTGAGGACGTGAGGCGAGCACTTCTGATGAAAATAGCAACAATTAATAATGCTTACTATTGCCATTTGTGCCTTGGATCATTACCCTGGGTAGCTTCAGGGTGTTTAGAATTTGATGTCTGGTTCCAGATCACCAAAGACGATGGATGCGTGAGCCGTGGCTGAATGTAGATGCGCAGCTGCAGTGCAGACCTGCATGCTCTCTCCTCCAGCCATCTAGCAACAACTGTGAATCCCACAGGCAAGCAAGCAGGCAGGCAGTCCAGTCACTCAGGCATGTCCGACTCTTTGTGGCCCCATGGACGGCAGCATGCCAGGCAGGCCTCCCTGTCCATCATCAACTCCCGGAGTTTACTCAAACTCATGTCCATTGAGTCAGTGATGCCATCCAACTATCTCATCCTCTGTCGTCTCCTTCTCTACCTGCCTTCAATTTTTCCCAGCATCAGGGTCTTTTCAAATGAGTCAGTTCTTCACATCAGGTGGCCAAGGTATCAGAGTTTCAGCTTCAGCATCAGTCCTTCCAATGAATATTCAGAACTGATTTCCTTTAGAATAGACTAGTTGGATATCCTTGCAGTCCAAGGGACTCTCAAGAATCTTTCCCAACACCACAGTTCAAAAGCATCAATTCTTTGGTGTTCAGTTTTCTTTATGGTCCAACTCTCACATACATGCCTGACTACTGGAGAAGCCATAGCCTTGACTAGACAGACCTGCTCAGCATCAAACATGATTCTGGACATGGGGCACTGGCCCCTGTGCTCAAAATTGTGGGGAAACAATAATCAAATAAACAGGTATGGATGAGGGTCTTGAAGGAATCAACCAGAGTGATGGGTCAGAGAGAAAGGGAGGGGGATGGGTGGGGGCAGTGGCCGAGGCTGGTTAGGGGAGGCAGAGCTGGGGGTGGCCTGTGGGCACGAGAGCGAGCAGAGCGCTGTGGGGCTGTGAGTGTGGTCACTTCCAGCGGAATGGCAGAGGCTTCCTCTTCCCTGGGAGCCCAGACCGCACAGGGTTCTCTAGGTACAGTCAAGGGAGCCCCAGATGACCAGCCTCAACCTCAGGTCAGTCCTGTTCAGAGGCCAGGGCAGGGCTGGACAGCTGCTCATTTCATTCTAAACCCACCAGGCTGGGGCTCCCCCTCACCCCACCGCTAATGCCTCTGCTTGCCTAGATCCCTGCCTAGCCCTGGGGGTTCCACAGCCCGAGACTGCCTCTGTGTCTGGGTGGAGACCTGCCCTGGAGTCTGCATGTCTGTGTGTGCACGGATTCATGGTCCACGGGCCTATGGCAGAGCTGAGTGTGTGTCCCTGTGTGAGTCTGTGCCTGGTCCATTGTGTGGACACGCATGTACTTGCATGTGTGGTGTGGGATCCTGGGCCCAGGTGTGCCTGGGGGTTCATGGTCACGTGTATGTGTGTTTGTGTGTGTCCACGCATGCACCCACACTCCTGTGTATCTTTCTGTGCTCACACTTTCTTCCGTGTGCCTGTGTTTCTGTATGTGTCTGTTGTGAGTCTATTTCTGAGTGTTCTGCAGGCAGGCTCTCTGTGGTTGCAGAGCTGAGTCTGTTTAAGCATCCGCTTCAGGGTCTATAAACAGTGTGCAGTTGTGTGCCTTTGTGACCGTGTTTCTGCTCTGTGTCTCTTTCTGACATCTGCGTCTTTGTGTTTCTGTTTTGTCACCAGTGTTTGTCAACGGGCATGTCTGTGTCTGTGTCAACAGGTTTGAGTCTGGGGCTTTACCTGAGCCCAGGTGGTACAGTGCTTCTGCGTGTCTGGCTGGGTGTTCGGATTATCTGTGTGTGAGTCTGAACGTCCATGTCTGTCTCTCTGCTGCTTTGACCGTCTGCGTGTGTCTGTCTGTCTGTATAGTGCTGGTTCATGGCTTCTGCTGAACTATTTACCGGTTTCTGTGCTTCTCTCTATAAGGGTATGCCTATGTAGTTCTTGCTCTAAGTGGCCGTATGTATCTGTGTCCAGGTCCCCATGCAGGACTGTGTCTGCCGCTTGCTCAGGCCAGGAAAGAAGCCCCATTTCCCCAGCCCGTGGTCTTGGAGGAGATGTTCACTGTGTGATGAGCAATGGCAGGTTCAGGATGGCTGAACTCTCAAGGGCTAAGCTTTCCAGGTTTTGCTCTTGAACTAATTGCATGAATAGAAGGCTACATTCAACAACTGCAGATTACACATTCTTTCCAAGTGCATATGGAATATTTATCAAAAGAGATCATGTGCTGGACTATAAAACACATATCATCAGTTGTAAAGAATTGAGATCATGGAGAGTATTTTTATTCATTAGAAGGGAATCAAACTAGGAGTTAATAACAATATTGCATACAGAAACCTCACACATATTTAGAAATTAGACAACACATGCCTAAATAACCTGTGGGTCAATGAAGAAATCACAGGAAAGACAAAAAATGTGTAAAAATGTGTTACAAGGAAATAGTACAATTTCAAAATTTGTGGGATATAACTAAAAGAGTGCTGAGAGTGAATTATAAAAGTTTAAAATTCTTATATTAGAAAAGAAGATGTTTAAAAATCAATGATCTAAGCATCTTATGAAGCTAGGAAAAGAACAAACCCCAGTATAACAGAACACAGACAAACAATCAAAATACCAAAAAAACCAGAAACAGATTCTCTAAAAGAATGAATAAAGTTAATAATCTCTTAGCTGGGAAAAAAAAGAGGAAAAACTAAAAGTTTATAACATCAGCAATGGTAAAGGGGGCATCACCAAGATACTACACTTCTTAAAGTGGTAATAAGAGAATATTACCCTTTTATGCAGATAAATTCAACAACTCCAATGAACTGGGCAAATTTCTTAAAAACACAGCTATCAAAATTAACAGAAGAAGGACAGAAACACTGAATAGCCCTATGTCTATGGAAGAAATAGGATTTATAATAGAAAACTTTTTCCCAATGAAAGCTCCAGACTCGAATGGCTTCACCTTTGAATTTTTGCTAACATTTAGGGGAAAAAAATAATACTAACTTTACACATGTTCTTTCAGAAAATTGAAGAGGGAACACTTCCCAACTAGTATGAGGCCATCATAACCTTGATACAAAACTTGAAAAGGACATTAGGAAAAAAAGATAAGAAATCAATGTAGCACAATGATATTGACATGAGAACTATCAAACAGTAGCAAATTGAATTCAGAAATATATGAAAAAGATAATATATCATGACTGAATTGAATTTGTCTCAAAAATTCAAGGTAAATTCAATATTTGAAAATCAAGCAAATTAATTTATTGCATTAACAGAATAAAGGGGAAAATAGTATCATCTTAAAGAGATGTTGAAAATATATTTGATAAATTCAATATCCTTTTAGGAAAAACCTCGCTATAAACTAATAACACTAGAGAATTTTCTTAATCTTATGAAAGTTCAGTTCAGTTCAGTCGCTCAGTCGTGTCCGACTCTTTGCGACACCATGAATGAAAAATCTATAACTAACATTATTCTTAGTAATTAAGGATTGACTACATCACTATTATCAGGAGCTATTCCAGGATGTTCATTTAAGCCATTTTATAATACTAACTTTACACATGTTCTTTCAGAAAATTGAAGAGGGAACACTTCCCAACTAGTATGAGGCCATCATAACCTTGATACAAAACTTGAAAAGGACATTAGGAAAAAAAGATAAGAAATCAATGTAGCACAATGATATTGACATGAGAACTATCAAACAGTAGCAAATTGAATTCAGAAATATATGAAAAAGATAATATATCATGACTGAATTGAATTTGTCTCAAAAATTCAAGGTAAATTCAATATTTGAAAATCAAGCAAATTAATTTATTGCATTAACAGAATAAAGGGGAAAATAGTATCATCTTAAAGAGATGTTGAAAATATATTTGATAAATTCAATATCCTTTTAGGAAAAACCTCGCTATAAACTAATAACACTAGAGAATTTTCTTAATCTTATGAAAGTTCAGTTCAGTTCAGTCGCTCAGTCGTGTCCGACTCTTTGCGACACCATGAATGAAAAATCTATAACTAACATTATTCTTAGTAATTAAGGATTGACTACATCACTATTATCAGGAGCTATTCCAGGATGTTCATTTAAGCCATTTATAAACAATGTTTTACAAGAGACTCTGCTGCTGCTGCTGCTGCTGCTGCTAAGTCACTTCAGTTTGGTTCAGTTCAGTTCAATTGCTCAGTCGTGTCTGACTCTTTGCAACCTCATGTCGCACACCCTTGGCGCGCCTCCCTGTCCATCACCAACTCCTGGAGTTCACTCAGACTCACATCCATCAAGTCAGTGATGCCATCTAGCCATCTCATCCTCTGTCGTCCCCTTCTCCTCCTGCCCCCAATCCCTCCCAGCATGAGTCTTTTCCAATGAGTCAACTCTTTGCATGAGGTGGCCAAAATACTGGAGTTTCAGCTTTAGTATTATCCTTTCCAAAGAAATCCCAGTCGTGTCCAACTCTGTGCGACCCCCAACTCTTGCCACCAGGCTCCCCCATCCCTGAGATTCTCCAGGCAAGAACACTGGAGTGGGTTGCCATTTACTTCTCCAATGCATGAAGGTGAAAAGTGAAAGTGAAGTCGCTCAGTTGTGTCTGACTCTTAGCGACCCCATGGACTGTATCCCACCAGGCTCCACCGTCCATGGGCTTTTCCAGGCAAGAGTACTGGAGTGGGCTGCCGTTGCCTTCTCTAACAAGATACTCTAGTCACTTTAATAAGACAAGAAAGAAATAAAAGGCTTAAAGTTTAGAAAGGATAAAATAAAGTTCTCATTCAGAAACAACAAAATTGTTTTTGTAAGAAATCCCAAGGAATCTACAGAAAACTAACAAGAAATAATAACAAAATTTAATAAGATTGCAGGTTACAGTGAATGTACACAATTCAACTGATATAGTAGCAACAAGAAATGGTTAAATGAAACTTTAAAAAACAATTCCAAATAATGAACACTCAGAAATATTTGTTTTAAATGTGCAAGACTCTGATGCTGAAATCTGTAGAACAGAGCAGAGAGAGATTAGAGAAGACTCACATAAATGGAAAGACATATCATATACATGGATTGAGAGAATCGATACTGTTAAGGGAATCATTAAAACTTAATCCACAGATTCAATCTAAATATCCCACTTTTAGAATAAGCTAGTTTTGAAAGATATATAGAACTGTAAAAGATCTATAAAGCCAAAAAAATTTCTTCAAAAAGAATGATCAAATTTAAAGGAAACACATTGCTTGATTTAAAAACTAACTTCAACACTATGATGGCCAAGGCAGAATAAGAATGGACAAGTAGATCAGTGGAAAACAATAGAAGCAGCAAAGACAGAGCCATACAAATAATCAAGCTGTTTCAGACAAAGATTATAATGTAATTTGATGGTAAAAAGAACACCATTTTCAACAAAGGATGCTGTACCAATTGAATATCTCACAGAAAAACCGTAAATTCAGA
This sequence comes from Madoqua kirkii, assembly GCA_006408675.1. Taxonomy (NCBI): domain Eukaryota; kingdom Metazoa; phylum Chordata; class Mammalia; order Artiodactyla; family Bovidae; genus Madoqua; species Madoqua kirkii. The sequence goes on from SJYC01057522.1 coordinate 41,166, forward strand.
CTCCTACTTAACACTGTACCGTACTCAAAAATTAACTTCAGGTGGGTCCTAGGCCTAAATGCTAACACTATAAATCTATAAATTAAAAAAATGAATAATATATTTAAGGTGCTCTGTGACTACCTAGAGGGATAGGGTGGAGAGGGTGGTGGGAGGGGGGTTCAGGATGGAGGGGAGAGATGTATACCTATGGTCGAGTCATACTGATGTATGGAAAAACCATTGCAATATTGTAAAGCAGTTATACCCCAATTAAAATAAATAAATAAAACTAAAAAAAAAAAGAAGCAAACTTACTGAGGCAATACAAAAAGAAAAAAACAAACAAAAACCCAGCCAAACCCCGTCTCTACTCCAGCCAACAAAGCAACCTTAGCTTCACACTAAAGGCATAATTTGCTACCAATTAAACTTAATGAGACTGGAGTAATTATGTTTACTTTTTAAAATACCTTCAGATAAAAACATAATTATTTCAGAATATAATCCTTTTCTATTGTGTTTCCCAAGGGAGTCAAGAGAAAAGGCTAAGGGAGGAAAGTCAATGCTGAAGGAGGAAGGCTTGAGGATGCTCTTAGACCCTGAGTAGGGAGTGGAACCCGAGTCAGCTCTCCATGGTGGCAACTTCACTGCTTGTTTTAAAAGCTTTAAAAATGCCCATACTCTTTGACCTGATGAGGCCAGAAGTTGGTCATAAGGGAATAATCAGAGATGGACACAAAGATGTATGTGCAGAGCTCGTCATCCAGCATCATTTTTAATGGCCAGATGCTGGAAACCATCTAAATGCCTAACAATGGCAGATTGGCTGAATCAATTATGAATGAAAAATAATTATGATGGAATATTGATTGAGCTGTCATTCACAGTGAAACTTTCACAAGAAATTTATGTTGGGAAATGCTTATAAATTAAGAGCTGGAGAAAAAAGTGGCATATAAAACTGAATATAAAGTACATTTCAGCTTTCATTTATATACACATGGGACTAATAAAACCCAGAAGAATGCATGCAAAAATAACAATAGTTGTTATCTCTAGTAAGAGGGGATTACAGGGGATTTTGATTTTCTTTTTATACTTTCCAAATTTTCTCTAATGAACATCTACTACTAATGTATTGTTTTTAATTTTTTAAAATGGATTTCAGTAAGAAAGAATCTCTCCATCTCCTTATCCCATGAGAAGACTTCCTGGACTAAGCTCTGGGGTGAAGCTCTGATCCCAGGATCACTTTGTTCATATTCCAGTATCTTGGTTCGGGCTGGTGCACAGATAATAGAAGAAAGAGCATTCTTCCATGTCTTTTGATCATGGAGGCTAATTGCCCACGACCTTATAGTCCTAAAGTTGATCTGTACTTGTACACCTCCACCAGCAAGCACGGGCCACCTCTGGGCAGAGGTGACAGAAGGGTCTTTGTCTTTGCAGAGTGGAACCAGCATCCCCGTTGGCCTCACTCATGTTCCTAGTTCTTTGGGCACTGTGTCGACCTGAAAATTTTTTTAGAATGAGTATCTGATTCCTTCAAACAGCTTCTGTGTAAGTGACTACCTCTCATGCCTCCTGTACCACACCCACATCCAAGTTACTCCCACCACTCAGCTCAGTCCAGTTCACTTCAGTCGCTCAGTCGTGTCCGACTCTTTGCCACCCCATGAATCGCAGCACACTAGGCCTCCCTGTCCATCACCAACTCCCAGAGTTCACTCAGACCCACGTCCATCGAGTCGGTGATGCCATCCAGCCATCTCATCCTCTGTCGTCCCCTTCTCCTCCTGCCCCCAATCCCTCCCAGCATCAGAATCTTTTCCAATGAGTCAACTCTTCACATGAGGTGGCCAAAGTACTGGAGTTTCAGCTTTTGCATCATTCCTTCCAAAGAAATCTCAGGGCTGATCTCCATCAGAATGGACTGGTTGGATCTCCTTGCAGTCCAAGGGACTCTCAAGAGTCCTCTCTAACACCACAGTTCAAAAGCATCAATTCTTTGGTGCTCAGCCTTCTTCATAGTCCAACTCTCACATCCATACATGACCACTGGAAAAACCATAGCCTTGACTAGATGGACCTTTGTCAGCAAAGTAATGTCTCTGCTTTTGAATATACTATGTAGGTTGGTCATAATTTTTCTTTCAAGAAGTAAGCATTTCTAATTTCATGGCTGCAATCACCATCTGCAGTGATTTTGGAGCCCCAAAACATAAAGTCTGACACTGTTTCCACTGTTTCCCCATCTATTTCCCATGAGGTGATGGGACCGGATGCCATGATCTTCGTTTTCTGAATGTTGAGCTTTAAGCCAACTTTTTCATTTACCTCTTTCACTTTCATCAAGAGGCTCTTTAGCTCCTCTTCACTTTCTGCCATAAGGGTGGTGTCATCTGCATATCTGAGGTTATTGATATTTCTCCTGGCAATCTTGATTCCAGCTTGTGTTTCTTCCAGTCCAGCGTTTCTCATGATGTACTCTGCATAGAAGTTAAATAAGCAGGGTGACAATATACAGCCTTGACGTACTCCTTTTCCTATTTGGAACCAGTCTGTTGTTCCATGTCCAGTTCTAACTGTTGCTTCCTGACCTGCATACAGATTTCTCAAGAGGCAGGTCAGGTGGTCTGGTATTCCCATCTCTTTCAGAATTTTCCACAGTTTATTGTGATCCACACAGTCAAAGGCTTTGGCATAATCAATAAAGCAGAAATAGATGTTTTTCTGGAACTCTCTTGCTTTTTCCATGATCCAGAGAATGTTGGCAATTTGACCTCTTGTTCCTTTGCCTTTTCTAAAACCAACTTGAACATCAAAAAGTTCATGGTTCATGTATTGCTGAAGCCTGGTTTGGAGAATTTTGAGCATTACTTTACTAGCATGTGAGATGAGTCCAATTGTGCGGTAGTTTGATATGCCTAATCAACCACTTAAAGTAGCAAGCAGGGTTCTATGTGACTCTGTTGTTAGTACATTTGAGCACTTGGGGAGAAACTAAGGAATATAATGACCTTGGTTGGTTGCTCCTAAAGTCATCAGACGACATAATGAAAGCAAAAGGTGAGCTCAGGCACTCACGCTTTTAGCCCAAGTGCTGCCTAAATGACTTAAGAGTTTCTTGACCCCTTTCTCCTAGAGCTGCTGGGCTGAAATTGCTGGAAATCACACACAGAACTTCATCCTGCCCTTGGCTGATTTGCCAGCTTGATTGCAAGGCATGTTGAACCTGTAGTCATTCAAGTTGTCTTCTGGTTTTCTTTTTGTTTGCTTGTTTGGCTGCGTCTTGTGATACAGGGGTTCTTAGTTCTCCAGCCAGCGATGGAACCCAAGCCCCTCGCAACAGAAGCTCAGAGTCTTCACCACTGGCCCACCAGGGAAGTCCCTGTCTACTGTTTTTGTTAGCATATAGTATTTATGATATAAGCTTATTTTTTTATTAAATAATTTTTATTTCAGTATAGTTACTTTGGGCTTCCCTTGTGGCTCAGTGGTAAAGAATCTGCCTGCCAGTGCAGGAGACACAAATAGATCCCAGGGTCAGGAAGATCCCCTAGAGAAGGAAATGGCAGCCCACTTCAATATTCTTGCCTGGGAAATCCCAGGTGCAAAGGAGTCTGGTGGGCCACAGTCCATGGTGTCCCAAAAGCGTCGGTTACGACCTACTGACTAAACAGCATCATAGCGGCTTTACAACGTTGGATTAGCTTCTACTACATAGCAAAATGAGTCAGCCATACATATACAATATCCCCTTCTTTCTCAATTTCCCTCCCATTAGTCCCTGTGTACTATCAGGATTCCCAAGTGTCTCATTGGTAAAAAATCCTCTTGCCAATACAGGAGACCCACAAGAGGCAGGAGATAAGGGTTCAGTCCCTGGGTCGGGAAGATCCCCTGGAGAAAGGAATGGCAAGCCACTCCAGTATTCTTGCCTGGAGAATTCCATGGACAGAGGAGCCTGCCAGGCTACAGTCCATGGGGTTGCAAAGAGTCAGACACAACTGAGTGACTAACTTTCACTCATTCACTCAGACAAATATCATATGATATCACTCACATTTGGAATCTGTTTTTTTTTTTTAAGATATAAACAAACTTATTTACAAAACAGAAGCAGAGTGTATACAGTTTGAAAATAAATGATTACCAAAGGGTACTGGAGTGGGCTGCCATTTCCTTCTCCAGGAAATGAAACGAGAAAGCTGGGAGGGATAAATCAGGAGCTTGGGATGAGCACATGCACCCTACTCTATATAAGAGAGACAGCCAATGAGGACCTACTGTACAGCACGAGGAACTCTACCCAATACTCTGATAACCTGTATGAGAAAAGAATCTAAAAGAGAATTAATATATGTGTATGCATCACTAAATAGCTTTGCTATACACCTGAAACTAACACAACAGGGTGTGTCCTCAGTCACTTTAGTTGTGTCCGACTCTTTGCCACCCTATGGTGGCTGTAGCCCACCAGGCTCCTCTGTCCATGGGGATTCTCCAGGCAAGAATGCTGGCGTGGGGTGCCATGCCCTCCTCCAGGGGATCTTCTCCACCTGGGAATCGACGTCACGTCTGCCTGCATCTCCTGCATTGCAGGTGGATTCTTTACCCACTGAGCCACCTGGGAAGCCCATATAACATGGTAAAACAACAATACTCTATAAAATTACAATATTAAATAAATAAAGGATGTGTTCTTTCCTGACCTATCTGAAATGCTATTTCTTTCTGGAAATATATTGGGACTCCTCCGTATGAGGATCTCTGGTCAGGTCCTGCCAGTTTTCTTACTTCCTTCTTGCAGTTAAGTTGTCCCTCTTCCCCAGCAGACTGTAATCTCTGGAAGAACCAGGTGGACTGGGCTCTCTGCCCTGGCATCATTCCTTAATGTAGAACCTGGCACAGATTTGGTCCCCCGATGTTTTTCAAAAAAAAAATCAGATATTCTGGAGAGCAATATATGAGTTAGGAGCTGAAGTTGAATAAGACAAAGTTAAATTTACAAGTGTCAGAAATAATGAAGGACCTGGAAGCCAGAGCCTAATCTTTGGGTGTAATAGAGGCTGTGGGAGCTGCTGATGACCTTTAAGTCATCACTCAGGTGAGGTTGCCATTCTTGGCTTCTATGATGTGGAGATTGATAACTGAGACTAAAACTAAAAACCTGGAGAAGAGCACAGCAACCCACTCCAGTATTCTTGCCTGGAGAATCCCATGGACAGAGGAGCCTGGTGGGCTACAGTTCATAGGGTTGCACAGAGTCAGACATGACTGAAGCCACTTAGCACTCACAAAACTAAAAACCAGGTGATATTAAGGGCTATCCAATTAAGGAACCTAGAAAACCTTCACCTGTGGTTCCAGAAAAGCAGCAGAGAAATCTTCATATTTGTCAGTCTAAATGGATTACAAAGAAACATTTATTTAGGGACCTGCCTGACAGTCCAGTTGTTAAGACTCTGAAGTTCCATCCCTGGTTGGGGGAACTGAGATCCCGCATGCTAGTACTGTGTGGCCAAAAAAAAAAAAAAAAAAGAAGAAGAAGAAGAAGAAGAAATATTTCTTTAAGGAAATATACTAAATATCAGTAGAACAGCAGAAGTCTGTGAGATTTGGAATGATCCTCTGCATGCACCTCCAGCTCTGGGTGATGAAAGTAACATTAACTGGGTGTAGCAAAAAGAAGGTTCCTGGGCTTCCCCACGGGTCCAGTGGTTAAGAATCCACCTTGAAATGCAAGGGACACCAGTTCGATCCTTGGTTCAGGAAGATCCCACATGCCTCAGGGCAACTGAACCCATGCGCTGCAAGTACTGAGCCCGTGGGCCCAATTATGAAGTCTTCGTGCTATAGAGCCCGGACTCTGTGACAAGAGGAGCCACAACAGTGAGGAGACTTCAAGCAGCCCTGGAGAGTAGTCCCTGCTTACCAAACCAGAGAAAGCCCTCGCTCAGCAAGGGAGACCCTTAAAAATTAGAAACTAGAAGCCGGATTCCCTCATCCCCCTTCTCCAGCCAACAACGATATAGCATCACTGTCAGTGAGGCAGGCTTCCAGCTTTACTCACCCCGCTCAATTCCGTGTCGCAGATGGGTAGAGGGAAATTTCAGGCAAGTGCGATCGAGAGGCTAGAGACTGTTTCCTCCAACCCAGCTTCAATCATGGGGCTGAGGCTCCACTCAACATCAGCAAGCTGAGAATACGGGAATCTCCATCACCCTTACTCCAGCCTGCTTGCAGTGAAGATTCTCCACGCCGGGAGAAGCAAGCCAAGAAGACCAGAGGCTACCACCCCTGCCAAGTGTCCTGTTAATAATGAAGCAGGTGTGGCATTCTGAAAAAATCTCTCCACTGTCCTTGCCTCCAGCTCCCAAACTGTGGCTCAGAGATGCAGACAAGAACAGAGAGCTTTAACGTTCTTTCCACAGAAAGCGACTTTATTTGGAACAGAAAGGGGGTGGGGCGGAGTTCATGACTAAGGACACTGAAAACAATGGAGATCAAAAATATTTTTTTTTGGATGAAGGCCATTTTTAAAGTCTTTATTGAATTTGTTACAATATTGCTTTTGTTTTATGTTCTGGTGGTTTGGATTTTTTTTTGGCTTTGAGATATGTGGAATCTTAGTTCCCTGCTGCTGCTGCTGCTGCTGCTAACTCGCTTCAGTCATATCTGACCAGGGATCAAATCTGCACACCCTTCAGTGGAAGGTGAAGTCTTAACTGGACTGCCAGGGACATCCCCAACAATGGAGATTTTGGTGGTAAGCAATGAAGAGGAGACTAGTAGCCCCACCTTGTCAACTAATTAAACCCTAGGCTCACTGTCTAACAAAAGAGAACTAGGGAAAGAGATAAGTAACAGGGGTCCTCTGGGGGTCAGGACAAACTCAAAGCTTGGCCTCGGAAACGACCCTCGACTGAATTTAATAGTCTGAGTGTAGAGCAATTTATATCCCAGGCACTGTCAAAAACAATAGGATAGGTGCTTTCCTGGTGGTCCAGTGGTTAAGAATCCACCTGCCAAAGCAGGGGACACGGGTTCCACCCCCAGTCTGGGAAGATTTCACATGCTATGGGGCAACTAAGCTCATGAGCCACAATTATGGAGCCCTAGAGCCTGTCCCCTGCAGCAGGGGAGGCCACAGCAATGAGAAGCCTGTGCACAGCAGCAAAGGCCCATTGCAGCCAAAAATAAATTTAAATTAAAAAAAAAAAAAGAGTAATCAGCCAGAAACTAGTGGAACCTAAGAGCTGGGTATGATAACCAGAGAGATTGGGGGAAAGACAGACAGACGGCCTTGGCAGAACCACTGTCTTTCCAGGTAGACTGTGTGTATGCCCAAAGGAGGTGCCCTCCCAAAGGGAAGACTAACATCAGAGGCTTTCTGCAGAGAAAATAGATATCACTGAAATAGTCTAGCCAAGTCACTGAACAAACAAAAAGACAAGCAAAGAACAACAAAAGGAAGCCTTGTTGTTTATTATTGTTGCTGGTTATAATCAGTATCCAGAGTAGGGACAATATATTACATAAAATGTTCAGGTTTCAATAAAAATATTGGACATTTATAATGATGCAAGAAAGTAAGACTCTTATACAAGGTCCAGGTTACAAAATAAATTTAAAAATCAATTGTATTTCGATACACTGGCAATGAATACTCTAAAAACAAAATTAATAAAAATATCAAAAAGAATAAAACACTTGTTCAGTTGCTAAAGCACAAGAGTTATTTTAAAAAATCAGAAAATATTTCTGAAAGAAATTAAGAAAGGCCTAGATAAATGGAAAGACCCCATGTTCATGGATTGGAAGACCTGAAATACTGTTAAGATGGCCTGTGCCCTTGTGCTTAGCCACTCAGTCACATCCGACTCTTTGAGACCTCAGGGAGGGACTGTAGCCTGCC
>SJYC01057523.1:0-14994 GCA_006408675.1 Madoqua kirkii
CTAAAAATGGTTAACCTCAGGATGCTCCAATATTTCTGAAGCACATACCTTTTACGTAAGACCTAAGTTTAACCCCTCATATATTGTCTTATTGGAAAATTACCCCACTACTTCCCTTCAATCCCCATGAGTACCTTCATCTTTTCTTAGGTATTGGACAAACTAATCATTTAAGACTCTAATAAGAATGGCACTTGAGATTGATTGTGTTCCTCTAAGTCCCCCTTATAGTATTCATACTTCTGTATATTTTACCATAATTATTTATTTACATCTCTTCCCCTTCAAAATCTGAATTTCTCAAAATAGAATCCTATAGTCTATTCATCTTTCACAAAAAGGGAACAGTGTGTGCAATTAGGTTGACTGTGTGCTAACCAGGTACCATGAGAACATACTGTTGTTTCATTTATCCTTATAATAACCCTCAAAATAAAATAATATCTGCCTTTTGCAGGTAATAAAGGCAAATCTGAGATTGCAAAGATGAGCTTTGAACTCAGGCATAATTTGCTCCAAATTCTGTAATCTGAACCCATTTCATAGACTATTAAATTCAGTTACCTAAAGCCCTAATCTTGTCTAATTTTCTCTTTGCCATATAATATAGTTCCTACTTATCTGTGAAACTCTCCTTTCATTGTCTGTAGATACCATAAATTTAGAGAGCACACATAAATTTACCAACTGAAATATTCAATCCTATGTCAACCTCCACATTTATGTTAAAGTACTACTTAAAATGCAATTATTTAAAAAGTGGCACTCTTTTATATAGCATAAAATGTCCTTCCTTAATGTTCTAATTCCTAAAGAAAGATATCCATGTTTAAAATGTATATACTAAACTGCATTTTAATCCTTTTGTATTATTTTGCATTTTGTAATTTAGAAAGGAAAGGTTGCTAGTCAAAAGTCATTCTCAGATTTATTTGCCTAACTTCTGTATGCAAATGAGATTTCTAGATGATTCTGCTATAAGCTAAGGCCTTAGAGGTGATTTAACATTTTAGTACATCAAAGATTATTGTTGACATTAATGTGATGAAATAAAAAGCAGCAATATTTGAACTGTTCTCAGAGTGCTATTTGCAACATGTCAAATACTCATTAAATATAACCTGGAGTTTATAAATTGATTTATGTCAACAGTGAACTCAACACTATCCTTTATTTCTACATGCTTTTTATTAAACACATCATGAGATCAAAATGACAGAAGTACATTCTTTCATAGTAAGTAGAAATATGAAGCTTTTTTTAAGCTGTATTTAAAAAGGTAATAACATGCACTTTGCATTTCTTTTCTAAGCACAGTACATCAACTAAAGCTCAACTCCTATTTCCTACTAAAAATAGACCTCAGTATGAAAAAGAGAGAGGCAAGGAAGAAACAACAGTGCTTTCCTCTTGATAGAAAATTACATTTCTTGGGCTCCCTTGTCCTAAGTGAAATGAGAATCATGTAGATTTTGTATTCTTCCCCTTATATCTAGGAACTTCTAAAGCACATTTTAACTCTTTCTTCCATTTGCTTTCTTAGCATAGAGGAATTTATTTGTATATGTTTTCATGTATGTAATTTTAACCATATGGTAAGGGGGCTTCCCTGGCAGCTCAGCTGGCAAAGAATCTGCCTGCAATGCGGGAGACCACGATTCAGTTCCTGGGTTGGCAAGATCAGCTGGAGATGGGATAGGCTACCCATTCCAGTATTCTTGGGTTTCCTTGGTGGTTCAGTTGGTAAAGAATCCACCTGCAATGTGTGAGACCTGGGTTCAATCACTGGGTTGGCAAGATATCTTGGAGAAGGGAATGTCTACCTACTCCAGTATTCTGGCCTGAAGAATTCAGTGGACTGTATAGTCCATGGGGTCAAAAAGAGTCAGACAGAACTGAGAGACTTTCACTTTCAAACATATGGTAAAAGTGATAAAGAAATGGTTTATACAATAATGAAAGAAAGATAGACTGAGAGTAAACTAGAAATGTATTCATCAATGGAAGATGTGAATGCCAGACAAAGACAACTTGGTGATATTTTCCTTCTTTTTAAAAATTTATTCTTCATATTTTCCTCCATGATTTGAGAACTAAAGTCAAAGACCAAGCACCTGCTTATGTGTAATTATATAGCATTTGGCACAGACTCTACACTGTCTAGAAGTGAAGAATAATGAGATGCTGTTTCGTTTTTTGCTAAATACCATCCTTAAGTAAACTACTATGATAATGACTTGACTATTGCGCCCAGTGTTCATTTGTACATTTTCACTGTGAGGAGGAATAAAATAGAAAACCACTGGAGGGTGAAGTAAGACAATAGGAAACAGATAACTCAAGACAACACAGGGTTTTGCTTCACCTAAACAGTGTTTTGTGATTTTAAAATAGAAACTTCCACATCCTTAGTTTCATTGAATCTAATATACCAATCACTTTTAAGACACATCGTAATTTAAGAGTTGTTGAAGTATGAAAAAAATATTTTAGAAACAGTGAAATATGGTAAATATCTGGATTTCTGGCTTCTTTCAAAAACTGAATTATTTGACATGCTAGAGCTGTGACCTCTCTTGGCGACAATAGCTCTCTCAAGTAATGGCTGTTCCTTTTGGTTTGCTTTATTTTTCTTGCTTCTTCCTTTCCTCCCATTTCCTTCATTATTTTGTCATTAATTTCATACATATTCTGCTAGTGTCTCCCAAGAGACACTGGGAAGACACTGGTTAATGAAATACGCAACATTCTTGCCTTCAAAGAGCTTACCTCGCAGCCAGGAGGGACAGACTGTAAACAAGTAAATCAATTACATGATAATTTCAAAAGTAGGGAGTGCTATGAAGAAAATAAAACCAGAATATGGAATATAAAGCGACTGAGGAAATGCGTATATTATTCTGATGATGTGAGAAGACCTCCTTGAAGAGGGCACTTCTGACTTAAGCCTCTGTGGTGGGAAGAAGCCAGTTCTGTGGAGGTCATCTCCCAGTTTTCTGACCCATCTGTTTGGGTGTGTTTACTATTGTTTCCTTTGGAAACCCCTTTCTTTGTACTGGCTTTTTAATATCCTGCAAACTTTTCTTTTGATTCTCTTCTCATTTTCATTGTTTCTTGATGATTTTATTAAATATTTAACCATGATTTAAACTTTGAAGATTCTGGTATTTTTTATCTTAAATCCAATCTAAAATCACTTTTATAACTGCTTACTAACAACCATTCTACCTGGAAAGTTGACAAGCACCACACACTCCAAGAAGACTCAGATTGACATTATTTATCTCATCCTTATTAAGTTCCTCCTTCTTCTGAATTAAGGTAATGATTATATTGTGTGCACTATGTTATTTTAACAAGCACTTTTGTTGTTCTTCCTATAAACTTGAAACTATTCCAAATGCTTTGCAAATACTGTATGAGATTATATATTCATTGAAATAAGGAACTGTGCTTTTTTTTTCCCATCTTTTTATTTCCTGCTCTTTGTATAAAAAGGACAAGTTGAAGGACAATTCAACAAAACCTTGGTGAGGGAAAAAAAAGAAATACTAAATAAGTAAATGAACACGATGAATGCAACCACAGAGAGTTAGTTGTTATTGAGAAGAATGAAAAAGATTGCTGACCAGACACAAGTTACACGATTGCCAGGCGGCAATGAGGAGTTTCATGTTTGTGCTCTGAATTTGCAGGAGTACAAATCTGCAGTTATTGCTGTCTTCTATGTCTGCATATAGCAAAAAAAGAAGTATAGCATGGATATAAAGTCAGATTTTGTGATGTGCACATGGTGAAAAAATAACAGCACATGGGAATGGAGAGCTGGAGAAGGTGGAAGTCAGATCATTTCCAGGTTTAAGCTGAGTGAAAGAGTAGAGAAATAAAGAGAATTAAGAGAAATTTAAAAAAACTAAGACTATGAGCTCAGAATAAGCTTTGGAGACATAAGTGAAATGTGTATAACACACACATATATTCTTTTATTGTACTTATTTTTTTAATTGTTACTATTCAAAATGTAATATAGTTAATTTACAATGCTGTGTTCAAGTGTAAAATAATTGTACTGCAAAATAATTGTACTGAACTGCAAATAATTGTATTGCAAAATAATTCAGATAACAGTAATTCAGATTCTTTTCCATTATAGATTATTGCAAGATATTGAGTATAGTCTCCTGTGCTATATGGTAGGTCCTTATTGTTACCTATTTTATATACCTAATTAAATATATATAGTGTGTATATGTTAATCCCAATCTCCTAATTTACCCCCACCCCCTGCCCCATCACTTTTGGTTATCATAGATTTGTTTTATCTGTGAGTCTATTTCTGTTTTGTAAATAAGTTCATTTGTATCATTTTTTTATTAGATTTAACACATAAGTGATATCATATAATGTTAATCCCAATCTCCTAATTTACCCCCACCCCCTGCCCCATCACTTTTGGTTATCATAGATTTGTTTTATCTGTGAGTCTATTTCTGTTTTGTAAATAAGTTCATTTGTATCATTTTTTTATTAGATTTAACACATAAGTGATATCATATGATGTTTTTCTTTCTCTGTCTGACTTAATCCACTTGTTATGATAAGTTCTAGATCCATCTCTATTGCTACAAGTGGCATTATTTCATTATTTTTATGGCTAAGTAATAGTCCCTTGTGTATGTATACCACATCTTCTTTATCCATTCATCTGTTGATGGACATTTAGATTGCTTCCAGCCCATATGTGCTTTTAATCATATAGTAGTTCTCTAGAATAGCCAGTTCAGTTCAGTCACTCAGTTGTGTCCGACTCTTTGCAACCTCATGGGCTGCAGCATGCCAGCCTTTGCTGTCCATCACCAACTCCCAGAGCTTGCTCAAACTCAAGTCCATCAAGTCAGTGATGCCATCCAGCCATCTCATCCTCTGACATCCCCTTCTCCTGCCTTCAATCTTTCCCAGCATCAGTCTCTTTCAATGAGTCAGTTTTTCGCATCCGGTGGCCAAAGTATTGGAGCTTCAGCTTCAACATCAGCTGTTAACCCACAAAAACAAATTTAACCTATAAAAACATTGACGTACGTTTTTACCCATAAAATGTTAACAAATTTAATTTTAAATTTTCAAGTAGCTAATTGAAAAAAATAGGACTAAACAGGTTAAATTTAATAATGTATTTTAACTAGCCCAATATATTAACATTTTATTGTTTCAATATATAATCAATGTATGAGCTTCCCTGGTGTCTCAGACAGTAAAATAATCTGCTTGCAATGCAGGAGATCCAGATTCAGTCATTAGGTCAGGAAGATCCCTTGGAGAATGGAATGGTAACCCACGCCAGTATTCTTGCCTGGAGAATTCCATGGACAGAGGAGCCTGGCAGGCTACAGACCATGGGTCACAAAAAGTCAGATACAATTTAGCATCTAACATTTTCACTTTTCATAATCAATATATAACTACATAGATATGTAACATTCACTTTTTCATACTAAGTCTTTCTCAATCAGGAGTGTATTTTACACTTTGCAATTCTCAGTTAGAGCTAGTCACATTTCTAATGATCAGTAACCATATGTGATTATATTGGCTACATTGGACAGAGCAGATCTCTGTCTAAGGAGCCCAGAAAATGGTGAAGTTTGGGGATGATATGTAATTTTTGCATGGTTGCTGTATCTCCTTGGATCTTGATATAACTGAAGTATCACACAGGAAGACTATGAATTAGATACAGAAAATATTTCAATCACAAAAAGTCAGATACAATTTAGCATCTAACATTTTCACTTTTCATAATCAATATATAACTACATAGATATGTAACATTCACTTTTTCATACTAAGTCTTTCTCAATCAGGAGTGTATTTTACACTTTGCAATTCTCAGTTAGAGCTAGTCACATTTCTAATGATCAGTAACCATATGTGATTATATTGGCTACATTGGACAGAGCAGATCTCTGTCTAAGGAGCCCAGAAAATGGTGAAGTTTGGGGATGATATGTAATTTTTGCATGGTTGCTGTATCTCCTTGGATCTTGATATAACTGAAGTATCACACAGGAAGACTATGAATTAGATACAGAAAATATTTCAATCTGAAGAAAGTGAGAAGAGAGCAATCAGGTATAACTCGCCGTCTTTTAGAAAGATATTTTAAAAAGATGCTTCTATTGATATAATTTGTCTTCAAGCTATTTATATCAGTGCTGCTGCTGAGTCACTTCAGTCGTATCCAACTCTGTGCAACATAACCTAAGTTCTTTCAATACACAGCTTCAAAAGACTCTGGAAGATGAAAATGAGTTTCTTCTTCCTTGAAACTTCAATTATGATGCTATATTTTAAAAATCTCTTGAGACTTCCTTGGTGGTCCAGTGTTTAAGACTCCACACTTCCAGTGCTGGGGGTGCAGTTTCAATCCCTGGTTGGGGAATACTAAGATCCAACATGCTGTATGATGCAGCCAAAAAATATTAAAAAATAAATATATCTTGACCATGCTGTCAGCTGTAGGCCATCACCAAAAATGACTTCAGGATATTTGATTGGATGCCACACATGAAGGTTTTCATGTCCATGCTATTCATCATTGTATCTGTGATGCCAATAGCCAGTTCTTGGCTATGTGATAACAAAGGGAATTAAATTATCCAAAAGCATGTTTTAGATGACAGCATCCATTAATTAACCCTATTCAAAAAGTGTGCTTATTCCAAAAACAGACAGGCCCACTAAATTCTGCCATCTTTTTCTATTCAAAATCTAATAATTGCTGAACTTCTTCATTGTCTACTGATGCCAAAAAGAAGACAAAGCAAAAGTGAAACAAAAACAATAAACACTAAGACAGATTTTTGGGGGCATTAAGCAGTTACTGGCTTCTGGTCCTGTGCTAGTACATTATGATAAATATCAACTATTACTTCTTACTGCTGGTATTTTGCCTTATGGTGCTGCATCTGTGTTTAGCCAAAAAAGAATGCCAGATGGCATTGAGAAACCAATTGCTCACTATGCAAGAACAATGACACGTACATTACACATAAACTGACATAGCTTCAGCAGTTATCAAGGGAGCCAAAAACTCCCATAACCACTTTTGGCAGGTTCTTCCAATTAATGAAATATGGACTTCTCAGGCTATTTTTTTGAGGATTCCTTTTTAAGGATAATCATATACCTTTACTTAGGTAACCATATATGTAACTTGAAATTTTCTGTCACCTACCTCCCTGGAAATTAAAGATTAGTTTCTAAAACCCTTTCCTTAGATCACCAGTTATTGCATTCTGATTATGTTGTCCTTCTATCATACCTTTTCATACTGTCAACTACAAATTGGCACTTACCAAGAGCATTGCCATGGACTGAACAACAAAGGCATTTGCCATCTGCAGCACCCCACTCCAGTATTCTTGCCTGGAAAATCCCATGGACAGAGGAGTCTGGTAGGTTATAGTCCATGGGGTCACAGAGTTGGACATGACTGAGTGACTTCACTTCACTCTATGGAGATTGAACCCAAGCTGCTATTGCTGCTGACCTTCAACAAGCCCCGTGGAAGTTCAGGGTGGAGTGAGGCACTCTGTGCTCCAGGGAATCTGGTGGGACACCAGATACTTGGATGTTTTTAGGAACAGATTTTATTATCTCAGCCCTTGTATCTCCTCATATCTAGAGAAGCACTAAATCCCTTCATGGTGATATCAGATCCTCAAGACTGACAAAAACCATTTTGTAAAATGAGTGCTTCATGGTATTGAACTCCCCCTTCACCAAAACCTTATATACTGACTTTGCCCCACTGCTGCTTTGAAGCAATCTCACAGAGCTATCTGAGATGCTGCCTCCTGGGCTGCAGTCTTCCCCAAATAAAACTTAACTCACAACTCTGAAGTTGTACACGTTTATTTTAGTCGACAATACCACTTTACAATGATGAAATGTCAGAAGAACAACTACTCAAGGAATTCATGCATATTATAATTTTTTCACTGATTTACTCACTCATAACTGTTTCTTGAGAAATCTTTTTTCTGTCCTTCTGAAAAGTGATTTTTACGTTATCTTGGATATATTCAAACAATATATTTAGAAACTCTTAGCATTAAAAGCTTGATTAAGAATTAGGTCTGGTGACATAGAGAACATCATGATATTAAAAGTACATAAATGTTCATAGTATATGCCTCATGATGACCCAATAAAAAAGTAAAGATCAAGAACTTTGACTTTTCCTAAATTGTTATAAAGGAAAAAATTTATTATTTTTATAGGTATCTTTTTCTGTCATCCATTATAAACCTGACACTAACAACCAGTGGTTCTTGACAGTTATTTATAACACTTGGCTTACTGAACAACCTCATTTTGGGGCAATAGCATTTCATATACTTAAATAGAGTTTACATAATTTCTTTTCAAAGATTTCTGGCCATGGTAGAACTATGAATTTAAGCTTTAAAAATCTATACATCTACACCTAACCATATGACAATGATAAATAAATTATTAGAACCAAAACAAAAAGTTATAGGTGTATCTTTAAGCTAAAATCTCTTTAAGCCAGAAACACAACATATCAGCTGCATGAAGGATGATGTAATGGGCTTTGGACCTAGGTCTAAAAGAGCCTTGGAGGTGGATTCTTAGGGTAACAAGGATAGAAAGCACCATATACTGGGAAAATGGATCAAAGTTCATGACAGGAAACCTGGGGATATGGTGAAAGTGAATGTGAAGTCACTCAGTCATGCCAGACTCCGCAAACCCATGGACAGTGGCCTGCACCAAGCTCCTCCATCCATGGGATTTTCCAGGAAAGAGTACTGGAGTGGGTTGCCACTTCCTTCCCAACCCAGGAATCGAACCCAGGTCTCCCACACTGTAGACAGATGCTTTACTGTCTGAGCCACCAGGGGATATGGTAGGACTTTCCTATCCTTGCAAAGAGATCAGAGAATTCTATGACTATTGCCTGGGGCTGGGGCTTCTGAAAACTGTTGAAGAAAGAAGCAGCTAAGCAAGCAGCACCTGGGCCAAACCACTCGCTGATTCAGTGACTAACCTTGCAACTTCTCCAGTGTCACTTTGGGATAGAAGCCACTAATGGGCATAAGAGGGGATGGAGAGGAAGAGAATGGTAAGTATTCCACCAATTATGAAATCAAAAGTGAATGTTTCAATCACATACAGAAAAGGTAGCATTAAGGAAAAGGAGGAACAAAATTGACAAAAAGGAGTCGCTCATTTGTGACAGAAAGGCAAGCAATATAGACTCTTAAAATGGCTTAAACATGTGTTAATCATCAAACAGGTAATGAGAATAACCATAAAAATGAATTGCAAAATACTGTAGGTAACTATAAATTAAGATAAAAAGTAACCCGTTAGAAATTCTTGAAATAAAAAATACAGGTTTTAGGTTGAAGAGCTCAATAGATCAGAATTTTAGACTGGACCTACTTGCAGAAAAATATATGATAGTGTTTAAAATTCTGCCAACATGAAGCTCAGGGAGATAACAAGAAAAATAAGGAAATGGGAGAAATGATAGTTAGATGGAAAGGCTCCAGTATACTTCTAATAAAAGTCCCAGAAATAAAAATGATGGAAATTGTGAAGAAACTGTCAAAAAGATAATGGCTGAGAATTTCCAGAACTGGAAGGAAAAAAAAAAAATCATCAGGCAGAAATAATACATTAAGAGCAGGGTAGAATAAATAAAATCTAAACAAATATACATCCAAAGGAAACTTCAGAACATCAAGCACAAGGAGACCGTCTTCAAAGCTATCAAAGAAAAAAGGCAGGTGACCATAAAAGGCCAGCAACAAGACTGACAGCAAATTTCTCATTAATCAAATTATACTTCACAACTACTTTGAAGTCATTTTATTTTTTATTAGTAGTGACTTTATTTTTTTTTTAACAGCAGTTTAGATTTGCAACAAAATTGAGAAAAGTAAAAGTGGCTCAGTCGTGTCCAACTCTTTGCAACTGCATGGACTATACAGCCCATGGAATTCTCTAGGCCAGAATATTGGAATGGTAGCCTTTCTCTTCTCCAGAGGATCTTCCCAATCCAGGGATCAATCTGGGGTCTCCTGCAGGCAGATTCTTTACCAACTGAGCTACAGGGAAGCCCTAACAAAATTGAGAAGGAGGTACAAAGATTTCCCTGTCTCCATACTTAACAGCCTCCACCGTAATCAATATCATTCATTAGAATAGTACATTTATTTTTTTAAACCAAGGATGAACCTACCTTGACACTTTATAATCACTCAATGCTGATAGCTTTTCTAAAGGTTGGCATTTTTCTCTTGGTGGCATCTTTTACTTAGTAATATTCATCTAAGTCTCTTCCACATCTTTTTTTTAAATAAATTTTATTTTTACTTTATTCTACGTTACAATACTGTATTGGTTTCGCCATACATTGACATGAATCAGCCACAGGTATACACAAGCTCCCAATGCTGAAGCCCCCTCCCACCTCCCACCCCATCTTCCACATCTTTTCATAGACTGATAGTTCATTTCTTTTTAGCTCTGAATAATATTTCATCGTCTGGATGTACCACAGTTCATTTATCTATTCTCCTACTGAAGGACATTTTGGTTGTTTACAAGTTTGGGTAATTATAAGTGAAACTGCTATAAACATCCATGTGCAGCATTTTGTGTGGACTTAAGCTTTTTCTTCCTTTGGGCAAATATCAAGGAACATGATTGCTGGATCATTTGGTAAGAGTATGTTTAAATAAGAAATGTTCACTTTTCTTTCAAAGTTGGCTGTACCAACTGGATTCCATTTTGTATGAGAGTTTTAGTTGCACCACATCCCCACCAGCATTCAGTTCAGTTCAGTTCGGTCACTCAGTTATGTCCAACTCTTTGCGACCCCATGGACTGCAGCACTCCAGGACTCCCTGTCCCTCACCAACTCCCAGAGCATACTCAAACTCGTGTCCATAGCATCAGTGATGCCATCCATCCATCTCATCCTCTGTCATCCCCTTTCCCTCCCGTCTTCAATCTTTCCCAGCATCAGGGTCTTTTCCAGTGAGTCAGTTCTTTGCATCAGGTGGTCAAAGTTTTGGAATGTCATCTTCAGCATCAGTCCTTCCAATGAATATTCCAGACTGATTTCCTTTAGGATGGACTGGTTTAAGCTCCTTGCAGTCCTACGGACTCTCAAGAGTCTTTTCCACAACCACAGTTCAAAAGCATCAATTCTTCAGTGCTCAGCTTTCTTTATAATACAACTCTCACATCCATACATGACTACTGGAAAAACCATAGCTTTGACTACATGGGCCATTGTTGGCAAAGTAATGTCTCTGCTTTTTAATATGCTGTCTAGGTAGGTCATAGCTTTTCTTCCAGGAGTAAGCATCTTTTAATTTCATGGCTGCAGTCACCTTCTGCAGTGATTTGGGAGCCCACCAAAATAAAGTCTCTCACCTCATCCATTGTTTCCCTATCTATTTGCCATGAAGCGATAGGACCGGATGTTATGATCTTAGTTTTCAGAATGTTGAGTTTTAAGCCAACTTTTTCACTCTCCTCTTTCACTTCAAGAGGCACTTTTGTTCTTCTTCACTTTCTGCCATAAGTGTGATGTCATCTGCATATCTGAGGTTACTGATATTTCTCCCGGCAATCTCGATTCCAGCTTGTACTTCATCCAGCCTGGCATTTCGCATGATGTCTTCTGCCAATAAGTTGAATAAGCAGACTGACAATATAAAGCTTTGATGTACTCCTTTTCCTATTTGCAAACACTCTTTTGTTCCATGTCCAGTTCTAACTGTTGCTTCTTGACCTGTGTACAAATTTTTCAGGAGCCAGGTCAGCCAGGTCTGGTATTCTCATCCCTTGAAAAATTCTCCACAGTTTGTAGTGATCCACATAGTCAAAGGCTATGTAGTCAATAAAGCAAATGTTTTTCTGAAAGTCTCTTGCTTTTTCTACGATCCAGTGGATTTTGGCAATATGATCCCTGGTTCCCCAGTTTCAATTTCAGTTTAGTCGCTCAGTTGTGTCTGACTCTTTTCGACCCCATGCACTGCAGCACACCAGGCCTCCCTGTGCATCACCAACTCTGGAGTTTACTCAAACTCATGTCCATTGAGTCGGTGATGCCCTCCAACCACCTCATCTCATCCTGTCAATGTTTAGGATTTAGTTTATCTAATAGGAGCACAGTGGTATCTTTGTTTGACTTGCATTTCCTTGATTACGTATGATGTGGAACCTCTTTTCATATGCTTATTTATCAGTTGTGTATATTCTTTGGTGAAGTGTTGGTTAAGGGCTTTGGGCGTTTTATTAAATTGTTTTATTCTTTAGCGAGTTTTAAGTTTTTTGTATATTTTGAATAACAATATTTTATCTGATATCTTTTGCAATATTTTCTCCCAGGCTGTGGCTTGTTTGTTCATTCTGCTAACACCATCTTTCACAGGAGGAGGGGAAGCATTCTATAGTCTTAGGGTTAGGTCTCAGTCTTTTTAGTATGCTTTTTTCCATGTTCTTGGAATGTAAACTTCACAAGTTATTTCTTGTTGTTTTTTTTTTTTTTTTTTTTTTTCTCCCACTAGGTAGAAGAGGAGGATAGCTAGAGTGGGCTGAAGTTGGGTGTTTCCCCTTCCCAGGTCACTCAGGTTCTGATAATACTCCAGCAAGTTAAGCTCTGGTTAACTGCTTTTCCCTGAGGGCAAGCTTTGTTAAAAACAACAGAATCCTCTGGCAAGTTTCAAAAGGGTCTCTTCCCCTTTCTCTGCCAGAAGCTGGAGGTGACTCCTCTTTGATATTACAGGAATCAGGTCAAGCAGCTAGAAGTAAATCTCACAGTTGTGTGGCAGCCTCTCTCTGACTGTGTTCCCCTGTAATTTTTAACTCTCTGCCTTGTCCACACTGAGCTTCCAGCAGGTCATCAGTGATGGTTCAAGCTTTCATACTCCAGAAGGTTTTTGCTCTCAAGTCCCTGCTCTGATAAGCCGACTCTGTAGTTGCTCTCTGACTCTCCAGCCTTGGGGGCAGTGATTTGCTGTGTGACCTTTTCTCTCTTATGCACCCAAGAAGAATTGATTTTTAGATCTGTTCATATTTTTACTTGTTGGGACAGAGCAGCAATTTCCAAGCTCCTTATATATGGAACTGTAAACCAAAAACCCGCATCAAGTTTTTGTTCCAGATGGGCTGGGCAAAAGTTATGGCATCTTGGTATAAAGCCAAATAAGCCAGACACAAAGGGTGGAAGCTGGAAGGAGGAAAGCTTGGAGAAATTAAAGAAATCCTGGGATCATTTCTGAACTGAAGAGCAGGTAGTCAAGGCTGATTTAATTCAGTTCCTGCTGCTATGAGCATTGGTGCTTTATGTGACTATAGGTGAACTCTAGAAGCTCAGTTCCAGAAAGTGTTTCCCAAGCCTATTCCAAGGAACATGATGAAGGAATAAAAATCTCTGCTAAATGATCAAAAAAGTTCCATTGCCAAATATGATGGAAACCACTGGGTGAGGCAAAATCAAATTTCTTCACAACAGAATTTACCGGAACCTTTGCTATAGCAGCATGCCCTGTAAGTCTCAAGACATGTATTTAGAATGCAGGGTGTTCAGATCTGCAAACTGTTTTGAACTTAGATTGCTATTTCTTCAGAAATGCTAATGAGATAATTTACCACTTATGCTTTGGAAGAAAAGTTTCTTTAGATTTATCTAGTTTAACGTTTTCATGATATTTTCTGACAAGTCTTTGGAGCCATAAAGTAAATTAAACAAAATATCATTCTCCAGTCACCATAGAACTCCCTGCAAACTGGCCACCCCTGATGATTAAAAACCATTCAGTTAAGGTGGAGTCTTACATATGCCAGATTGCCCCATGATTCAATCATACTTTTGTCCATTTCTCCTTCCAATCTTCTCTGCTTTCACTGATTCAGGGTGGAGTAGCTTTTGCAGCTACAAAAGTCACTTGTTAAAGGTCTGCTCCTTCTTTACCTGTTTTATTGCTTCAGGAACCTGCTAAGAATGTGACTTAAAGCAATCCTAGAATAATGTATTAAGCTACACATCAGTTCAGTTCAGTTTAGTCACTCAGTCGTGTCCGACTTTTTGCAACCCCATGAATCGCAGAACGCCAGGCCTCCCTGTTCATCGCATCTCTTGGAGTTCACTCAGGCTCACCTCCATCGAGTCCGTGATGCTATCCAGCCATCTGATCCTAGGTCGTCCCCTTCTCCTCCTGCCCCCAATCCCTCCCAGCATCGAGTCTTATCCAGTGAGTCAATTCTCCACATGAGGTGGCCAAAGTACTGGAGTTTCAGCTTTAGCATCATTCCTTCCAAAGAAATCCCAGGGCTGATCTCCTTCAAAATGGACTGGTTGGATCTCCTTGCTGTCCAAGGGACTCTCAAGAGTCTCCTCCAACACCACAGTTCAAAAGCATCAATTCTTTGGTGCTCAGCCTTCTTCACAGTCCAACTCTCAAATCCATACATGACCACAGGAAAAACCACAGCCTTGACTAGACGGACCTTAGTCGGGAAAGTAATGTCTCTGCTTTTGAATATGCTATCTAGGTTGGTCATAATTTTCTTCCAGGAGTAAGCGTCTTTAATTTTATGGTTACAGTCATCATCTGCAGTGATTTTGGAGCCCCCCAAAATAAAGTCTGACACTGTTTCCACTGTTTCCCCATCTATTTCCCATGAAGTGATGGGACCAGATGCCATGATCTTCATTTTCTGAATGTTGAGCTTTAAGCCAACTTTTTCACTTTCCTCTTTCACCTTTATCAACAGGCCCTTTAGCTCCTCTTCACTTTCTGCCATAGGACGGTGTTATCTGCCTATCTGAGGTTATTGATATTTCTCCCAGCAATCTTCATTCCAGCTTGTGTTTCTTCCAGCCCAGCGTTTCTCATGATGTACTCTGCATTAAAGTTAAGTAAGCAGAGTGACAATATACAGCCT
>SJYC01057524.1:0-47707 GCA_006408675.1 Madoqua kirkii
GTTTCTTCCAAGCCAGCAATTCTCATGATGTGCTCTGCATAGAATTTAAATAAGCACGGTGACAATATACAGCCTTGATGTACTCCTTTTCCTATTTGGAACCAGTGTGTTGTTCCATGTCCAGTTCGAACTGTTGCTTCCTGACCTGCATACAGATTTCTCAAGAGGCAGGTTAGGTGGTCTGGTATTCCCATCTCTTTCAGAATTTTCCACAGTTTATTGTCATCCACACAGTCAAAGGCTTTGGCATAGTCAATGAAGCAAAAATCGATGTTTTTCTGGAACTCTCTTGCTTTTTCGAAGATCCAGCAGATGTTGGCAATTTGATCTCTGGTTCCTCTGCCTTTTCTAAAGCCAGCTTGAACATCAGGGATTTCACGGTTCATGTATTGCTGAAGCCTGGCTTGGAGAATTTTGAGCATTACTTTACTAGCATGTGAGACGAGTGCAATTGTGTGGTAGTTTGAGCATTCTTTGGCATTGCCTTTCTTTGAGATTGGAATGAAAACTGACCTTTTCCAGTCCTGTGGCCACTGCTGAGTTTTCCAAATTTGCTGGCATATTGAGTGCAGCACTTTCACAGCATCATCTTTCAGGATTTGAAACAGCTCAACTGGAATTCCATCATTTCCACTAGCTTTGTTCATAGTGATGCTTTCTAAAGCCCACTTGACTTCACATTCCAGGATGTCTGGCCCTAGATTAGTGATCACATCATCATGATTATCTGGGTCGTGAAGATCTTTTTTGTACAGTTCTTCTGTGTATTCTTACCACCTCTTCTTAATATCTTCTGCTTCTGTTAGGTCCATACCATTTCTATCCTTTATCGAGCCCATCTTTGCATGAAATATTCCCTTGGTATCTCTAATTTTCTTGAAGAGATCTCTAGTCTTTCCCATTCTGTTCTTTTCCTCTATTTCTTTGCATTGATCACTGAAGAAGGCTTTCTTATCTCTTCTTGCTATTCTTTGGAACTCTGCATTCAGATGCTTATATCTTTCCTCTTCTCCTTTTCTTTTCACCTCTCTTCTTGTCACAGCTATTTGTAAGGCCTCCTCAGACAACCATTTTGCTTTTTTGCTTTTCTTTTTCATGGGGATGATCTTGATCCCTGTCTCCCGTACAATGTCATGAACCTCATTCCATAGTTCATCAGGCACTCTATCTATCAGATCTAGGCCCTTAAATCTATTTCTCACTTCCACTGTATAATCACAAGGGATTTGATTTAGGTCATACCTGAATGGTCTAGCAGTTTTCCCTACTTTATTCAATTTAAGTCTGAATTTGGCAATAAGGAGTTCATGATCTGAGCCACAGTCAGCTCCTGGTCTTGTTTTTGTTGACAGTATAGAGCTCCTCCATCTTTGGCTGCATAGAATATAAGCAATCTGATTTCAGTGTTGATCATCTGGTGATGTCCATGTGTAGAGTCTTCACAAGCTGGATTTAAAAAAGGCAGAGGAATTAGAGGCCAAATTGCCAACATCTGTGGATTGTAGAGAAAGCAAGAGAATTCCAGAAAAATACTACTTATGCTTCATAGACCAAGTGAAAGCCTTTGACTGTGTGGATCACAACAAACCGTGGAAAATTCTTAAAGAGATGGGAACACCAGACTGCCTTACCTGTCTCCTGAGAAACTGTATGTGGGTCAAGAAACCCACCCAGGTTCTGTCATCCAAAGGCCCTTCTCTTCCTCCAAGACACTGTCCTCTGAAACCCGAAGAAATGCCTTCTCAGTGAAGTTAACGGTAATAATGCTAAGGGTCCTCCTCCTCCTCCCTCCGCCGGAGGAATGCAGTTTCTCAGGTGGCAGGAACCAGGGCTGACATTCAATCGACCTGTCCTAGAGCTGAAGAGGGCCCGTTAGAAAGGACTCGCCAGGGTCGTGGGCTGGTAGGAAGTGGCAACATCAATGTGAGGAGCTGGTTTTTTTTTTAATTATTAGAGATATTATTCATATTTAAGTTAACCTTTTTTTCTAGTTTCATGTCCAATTTTATCTTTTAAAAATGTGGTCTTAATTCATTGGTGCCGGGAATGGCGGGGCTCACTGAGATGAGCCCCCACTGTCCCGGCCTGGGTCACTGGTGTTACACAGACCTGGGCCCTGGGCCAAATCCCAGCTCTGCCTTTTACAGGGCTTTCCCGGTGATGCTGGTGGCAAGGAACCCGCCTGCAAATGCAGGAGACGTAAGAGATGCAGGTTTGATCCCAGGATCGGAAAGATCCCCTGGAGGTGGTGGTGGTTTTAGTTGCTAAGTCATGTCCGACTCTTGCAACCCCATGGACTGTATAGCCTCTCAGGCTCCTCTGTCCATGGGATTCTCCAGGCAAGAACACTGGAGTGGGTTGCCATTTCCTTCTCCAGGGGATCTTCCTGACCCAGGAGTTGAACCCGGGTCTCCTGCATTGCAGGAGGATGATTTATTGACTGGGCTATGAGAGAAGCCCTCCCCCGCTGCCCTGGAGGATACAGTACACCACTTCAGTGGATTCTTGCCTGGAGAATCCCCGTGGACAGAGGAGATTGGCAGGCTACAGCCCATAGGGTCCCAAAGGGTCAGACACGACTAATACTTAGCACACACACGATGACTTAGGGTGAGTCCCCTCCCCTCTTTGAGGCTCTGTCTCCTCACTTGTCCAGTGGAAATAACACCCCCTCCCCTGCCCCAGATGATGCCATGGGCAATGAAGGAGACCGTACATGCAGATATGCTGGCAAACTCACCATCTGCAAAATAAGCGAGGTCACCGGTGAGGTCTGAGTGGCCTTGAGGTCACGTGGCTGTGTGGAGCAGTGGGTAAGAGTAGACCTGGGTTTGAATCCTGGCTCTGCCGTCTCTAGCTGTGTGACAGAGGCAGACCGCTCACCCTCTCTGAGCCTCCCTGCCCTACTCTGTGTCATCGTCTCCCTGTCCGAGGGCTGTTGGGAGTGTCGCTGTATAGTGCCAACTTGCCAGCCCTGCCAAGGGCTCCATCACTGTCAGTCACCCACCCCACCCTCTTCCCAGTGAGGGTCCCACTGGGAACACATCCCTGATGGGGCAGCCTGGGAGGGGACGTCAGCGAGCAGAGTAGGCAGCAGGGACATGCCCAGGTGAGCCCGTGTGCATGGAGCCCCAGGGTGCCCACTTTCTTGGCTGACAGGTGGCGGCTCTGGGTACAGATGGTGTTGAATAGCAGACAGGCACCCCCAGGCCTGGGCCCAGACACTGAACTCTGCAGAGCTGGGATAAGGATTTGCTTCCTGCGCAGGAAGGCTACCTTGACTGGGTGGGACATGTGCTCTGCACAGGCCCCCCATTCCAGTTTCCTGTGACTTCTCTGCAGAGGTCACGACCCCATCACCCTGTCCAACCCACCTAGGGTACAGCCCCGGGCACACTCAGCACCACCAGGACAACCTGCACACTCAGAGGTTTCCTACGTGGGGACAGATCTGACCAGACCCTCTCCACACTCTTGCCTGGCTCGTGTCTGTGACGCAGGCGTGAGCTGCCAAGGGAGGCTTGGAGGTCAGCCAGATGGGGGCGGGTTTGGTCAGAAATGAATAGAATTATTTCCTAATAGAATTGGAAGTTCTTTCAACTGAATTGTTTTAGGGGCAATCAGTTCTACTGAAATATAATTTGCATAAAGTAAAAATCACCCTTTTAAACTACATGGTTTGATGAAATCTGCCAAATATATACAGTCCTATAGCCACCACCTCAGTCAAGATATAGAATATTTCCATCATCCTGTGGAAGTCCTCCATCTCCCTTTGAAGTATATCTTCTCCTCTCATCTTCAGCCCTAGGAAATCACTGGCCTGATTTCTGTCTCTATAGCTTTCTTTCTCCAGAATAACATATAAATGTACATGGCCTTTTGTGTCTGGTCTTTTGCACTTAGCATGATGCTTTAGAGATTTGTCTCTGAGTTCTGAGCATCAGCACAGCTGATTCTTTTTGATTGCTGGCTGGCATGCATTCTGTTGTATGATTATACCATGTTTTGTTTATTCATTTGTCAGTCTATGACTGCTATGAATAGAGCTGTTATGAAATTCACATACAAGTCTGTGTGTAGATACATTTTTTCCCCCCTTGGTAAATGCCTAGGAGCAGAATTACTGGGTTGCATGGAAAATGTGTGCTTAGCTATATAAGAAACTGCCACACTGGTTTTCAAAGCAACTGTCCCATTTTGCACATCTATTAGCAATGTATGAGATTTCTGGTGGCCCTGCATCTTCTCCTTGGTATTGTAGTCTCCTTCATTTTGGCCATTCTAATGTGTATGTAATGCTGTCTCATTGTGGCTATAATTTGCATTTCCTCAATGACTAATAATATTAAGGATTCTTCAGGTGCTTATCTGACATCTGTATATCTTTTTCAGCAATGTTCTATTCAAAACTTTTGTCCATTGCTAATTGTTGTTTATTTTCTAATTATTGAGTAGAAGGAACTTTATAGATCAGTTTTTATATAATATGCAATGATTTTATGTATTTTATCAGATACTTGATCTGGAAATAGCTTCTAGTCTGTGTGCTCCCAGGTGGCACAGTGGCAAAGAATCCACCTGCCAAGCAAGAGACTTGGGTTCGATCCTTGGGTCAGGAAGACCCTCTGGAAAAGGAAATGGCAACCCACTGCAATATTCTTGCTTGGGAAATCTCCTGGACAGAGAAGCCTCGGGGGTGGGGTGCCTATAGTCCATGAGGCAGCACAGAGCCCTGCACCACTTAGCAACTAAGCAACATCTCCTAGTCTGCAGCTTCTGCTTCTTTGCGTATGTCTTTCAAATAACCAATATTTTAAAATTGTGATGATGTCCAATTTTTTTTTTCTTTTAAGGTCCAATTTTTCTTTTAATGTTTGTATGCTTTTATCCTAAGAAATATTTACCTGACTCTAGGTCACAAAGATTTCTCCTACACTTTCTCCTGGATATTTTATGGTTATAACTCATGTATTTAGGTCTGCGATTTATTTAGAGTTAATTTTTGTGTGTGTGGTGAAAGGAGTGGAATGGGATTTATTTAGAGTCAATTTGTGTGTGTGTGGTGAAAGGAGTGGAATGGATTTAGATTCTTTTTTTTCTCTCACATGGTAATCCAATTGCTTCAGCACCATTTGTTGAAAAGAATATTCTTTCTCTTTGAATTACAATGTCATCTTTGTCAAAAAATCAGTTGCACTGTCATATAAACTGTCTGACAAACTTAGTTTCACAAATGCTTCTTTTTTTCCTGCAGACAATAAAACATCATTAAAAAAAAATCATTTGGCCATGTGTGTGTGGCTCTATTTCTGAATCCTATTCTGTTCTGTTGAGCTCTGTGTCTATTACACCAATGCCCTACTATTATCACTTGCTGTAACTTTAGAGTAAGTCTTAAAATCAAGAAGTAATAATCCAACTTATTCTTCTGTTTCAAAATGGTTTTGGCTTTTTTGTGTCTATTGCTTTTCACATGAATTTCAGAACCAGTTTGTTGGTTTCATCAAAAATCCTCCTGGGATTTTGATTGGTACTGTATTGATCATGTAGATATATTTTGGGAGGATTATCATCTTAATAATGCTGAATCTTCCAACCCATGAACATGATAGATCTCTTAATTTACTTAGACCTTCTTTAACTTTTCTTAACAATGAACTAATCTTTTTCTTTTGTTTAAGGTACTGGAATAATTAGAACTTTGAAAAACAGATTTATTGAGGCATAGTTTATATATACAAAAATTTGCCTTTTTGTTTTATAGTTTTATGATTTTGACAAATGCATATAGCTGTGAAACTACCAACATAATCAATATATAGAATCATTTATCACTCTAAAAATTTCCCTTATGTTTTCTTTTTAGTAGCCAACCTCTTTCCCTTTCCCCCAACAACAGTTAATCCATTTTCTATTTCCCTAATTTTGCCTTTTCCTGAATTAAAGTATTTACATTTGGTGGAATTATTTAAATGATTAAATTTAAACTTACCATCTTGCTTTTTGTTTTCTTTTTGTTATACCTGTTTTTTGTTGTTTCTCATTTTCTCCTCCCCCCTTTTTTTTTGCACAAGTTGATTATTAGAAATACCTCTTATTTTTATAGTAGGTACTCTAGCATTTACAATACTCATCATTAGCTTATCGGAGTCTGCTACTGCTGCTAAGTCACTTCAGTCGTGTTTAACTCTGTGTGACCCCATAGATGGCAACCCACTAGGCTCCCCCATTCCTAGGATTCTCCAGGCAAGAACACTGGAGTGGGTTGCCATTTCCTTCTCCAATGCATGAAAGTGAAAAGTGAAAGTGAAGTCGCTCAGTCATGTTCGACTCTTAGTGACCCCATGGACTGCAGCCCACCAGGCTCCTCCGTCCATGGGATTTTCCAGGCAAGAGTAATGGAGTGGGTTGCCACCTTCAAATAAGATACTTCTTAACCTGTAGTGTAATAATATTATAATGGGGTGCATATATTTTTTCAAATTAGTGCCTCTGTTTTCTTTAGAAAAACATCCAGAAGTATAAGGGCTTGATTGTATAGTAATTCTATTTTTAGTTTTATGGAAGAACTTCCATGCTGTTTTCCATAGTGGTTACTCAATTTACATGCCCATAAACAGTGCCTGAGGGTTCCTTTTTCTCCATGCCCTCTCCAACATTTGTTATTTATTCTGTTTTTGAGGATTACCTTCTGACGGATGTAAGGTAATATCTCATCATGGTTTTGATTTGCATTTCCCTGTTAAATAGTGATGTTGAGCATTTTTTCATGTGTCTGACGGCCATATGTATGTCTTTGGAAAAATGTCTATGATGTATAATTCATTTTATACACTGTTGGATTTTATTTCTGATATTTTATGAAGATTTTGTGGTTATATTCATGAGAGATATTAGCATACTTTTCCTTTTTTGTATTGTCTTTATCTGCATTTGATATTAGAATAAATTTGGCCTCATCATGGAATTTTATTTCATATATAGTACCATACTAAGTAAAGAAAAAATTAAGATATTTCATTATTAACATAAATGTTACTATTCACCTTTATATTGTATAAAGCTAATTTAATGCAAATACGGAAACACCTATATAAGAGAGTTCCAGAAAAACATCTACTTCTGCTTTATTGACTATGCCAAAGCCTTTGACTGTGTGTATCACAACAAACTGTGGAAAATTCTTAAAGAGATGAGAATACCAGACAACCACCTAACCTGCCTCCTGAGAAATCCATATGCAAGTCAAGAAGCAACAGTTAGAACTGAACATGGAACAACAGACTGGTTCCAAATCAAGAAAGGAGTACGTCAAGGCTGTATATTGTTACCCTGCTTATTTTACTTCTATGCAGAGTACATCATGAGAAATGCTGGGCTGGAAGAAGCACAAGCTGGAATCAAAATTGCTGGGAGAAATATAAATAACTGCAGATACACAGATGACACCACCTTTATGGCAAAAAACAAAGAAGAACTAAAGAGCCTCTTGATGAAAAAGGAGAGTGAAAAAGTTGGCTTAAAGCTCAACATTCAGTAAACGAAGATCATGGCATCTGGTCCCATCACTTCATGGCAAATAGATGGGGAAACAATGGAAACAGTGATAGACTTTATTTTGGGGGATTCCAAAATCATTGTGGATGGTGACTGCAGCCATGAAATTAAATGACACTTGCTCCTTGGAAGAAAAACTATGACCAATCTAGAGAGCATATTACAAAGCAGAGATATTACTTTGCCAACAAAGGTCCATCTAGGCAGAGCTACACTTTTTCCAATAGTCATATATGGGTGTGAGAGTTGGACTATAAAGAAAGCTGAGTGCTGAAGAACTGATGCTTTTGAACTGTGGTGTTGGAGAAGACTTGAGAGTCCCTTGGACTGCAAGGAGATCCACCAGTCCATCCTAAAGGAGATCAGTCCTGAATATTTATTAGAAGGACTGTTGCTGAAGCTTCAATATTTTGGCCACCTTATGTAAAGAACTGACTTATTGGAAAAGATCCTGATGCTAGGAAGATTGAAGGTGGGAGGAGAAGGGGATGACAGAGGATGAGATGG
Source organism: Madoqua kirkii (assembly GCA_006408675.1). Taxonomy (NCBI): domain Eukaryota; kingdom Metazoa; phylum Chordata; class Mammalia; order Artiodactyla; family Bovidae; genus Madoqua; species Madoqua kirkii. The sequence continues at coordinate 8,068 of SJYC01057524.1, forward strand.
TTGGATGGCATCAATGACTTGATGGACATGAGTTTGAGCAAGCTCTGGGAGTTGGTGATGGGCAGGGGAGCCTTGTGTGCTGCAGATTGCAGAGAATTGGACATGACTGAGAGACTGAGCTGAACTGAAGGAACATCTAACTCAGCAACTTTACAGAGTTTGAAATTACACAGTTTGTATTTTGTAATTCACCATAAACACGTATTTCATTCTTACTAGAATGGTGGAAGTGCTATCCAAAACTAATTGAGCCGTGGTTTTTTCATTTATTACTCACACATTCTACCAATGCTCTCTGCATTCAGCTTATCAATGAGAAAGAAGGGCTGCAAGGTAAAGGGATCATAAACCCCCACTTTCCCTTGGCTGCTGCATCATCATTTTCAGCATCAGTTGTTGTCTAATGCAAGGAAGTAACAAGTGAAAAAGAACGTGCTAGGATTTCTTGGTCATTCGTGTTTTTTAGAAGGCTATGACCTCCTTTCTGCAATTGAATCAAGTTCTGGTTCCACTGTGTGCCAGTTAATTTTATGTGTCAACCTGACTGGGCTAAGGGATGCCCAGCTAGCTGGTAGAGCATTACTTCTGGATATGTCTGTGAGAGTGTTTCTGAAAGAGATTAGCATTTAAACCAGTATACTGAGTAGAGAAGAGCCACCCTCACCATTGTGAGTGGGCATCATCCAATCCATTGAGGGCTCAAATAAGAAGGTGGGGGAAGCGCAAATTCTCTCACTCTTCTTGAGCTAGGATGTCCATCTTCTCCTGCCCTTGGACACAGGAGCTCCTAGTTCTCAGGACTGGGACTCCAGGACTTATGGCGTGTTCCCACTTCTTCCCATTACTGTTCCTAGGCTTTGGGACTCAGCTTAAATTATACTACCAGCTCTCCAGGCTGCAGACAACATATCATGTGGCACTGCTAATTCTCAGTACTTTGTGACCAATTCTTGTAGTGTGTCTTCTTTTGTAGATCTATATATCCTATTGGTTCTGTCTCTAGTGAATCCTAAAGGAAAGCGTGTTTTCTTACAGCTATCAGTGCCCCCACTTAGTCACAGATGTAACATGCTTACCTTGTACTGATGTTAAGAACTGTGGTAAAATATACATAACATTTACCTTTTCAATCATTTTGAAATGTACGTTTCATTGACATTAAATACAGTCACATTTGTTGTGCTTCATCATCACCATCCATCTTTAGAACTTTCAATTTTCAAACTGAAACTATAATAACCATTAAACAATAACTCCCAGTCCTCCCTTCTCCTTAGCCCTTGGAAACTACCGTTCTACTCTCCTTCTCTATGTATTTGATTCTTCCAGGACCCTCATAGAAGTGGGATCATACAATATTTGCCTTTTTGTGATTGGCTTATTTCAGTTAGCATAGTGTCTAAGGTTGATCTATAATGTAGCATGTGTCAGAATTTCCTTTCTTTTAAAGTCTGAATAATATTCCAGCATGTTATATATCATGTTCTGCTCATTCATTCTTCTCTTGGTGGACCTTTGGGTTGCTCCCACCCTGGTTATTGTGAATAATGCTGCTATGAACATGGATATACAAGCATACCTTGGAAATACTGCAGGATCAGTTCCAGACCACTGCAATAAAGTGCGATCATAATAAAGTGTGTCACATAAACGTTTTGGTTTCCCAGTTCACAGAAAAGTGATATTTATGCTATACTGTACTCTGTTAAACATACAATGGCATTATGTCTAAAAAAATATACATATCTTAATTAAAAAATACTTCAGGATACAGGATGCTTGGGGCTGGTGCACTGGGATGACCCAGAGGGATGGTACGGGGAGGAAGGTGGGAGGGGGGGTTCAGGATGGGGAACACACGTACACCTGTGGTGGATTCATGTTGATGTATTGCAAAACTAATACAATATTGTAAAGTAATTAGCCTCCAATTAAAATAACTAAATTTAAATTTAAAAAAATACTTCATTGCTAAAATATGCTAACCATCATCTGAGCCTCCAGGGATTTGTAGTGATAACATCAAAGATCACTGATCACAATCACCATCGCAAACATAGTACTAATGAAGAATCTTGAAATATCACGAGAATTACCAAAATGTGACGTAGATACACAAAGAGAGCAAATGCTGTTGGAAAAACGATGCCAGTAGACTTGCTAGACAGGGAGGTAAAAAATGCAATATCTGTGAAATGCAGTAAAGCAAGGTCTGCTGTACAAACATCTGTTCAAGTCTCCACTTTTTATTCTTCTGAGTGAACTCAGAAGTGAACTTGCTGGATCACGTGGCAATTCCATTTTAATTTTTTGGGGGAACTGCCATACAGTTTTCCACAGAGGCTGCACCGTTATACTGTTACACCAGCAATGTGCAAGGGTTCCAACTTCTCCATAGTCTCTCCAACACTTCTTTTATTCTGTTTTTTTTTTTTTAAATTAATTTTAAAAATAATAGCCATCTTAGCGGGTATGAAGTGGCACCTGTACTCACCTTATGTGTTGCTGAATGCCCGCTCATACATTGCAGGTCCCCTGGAATTCTGTGTTCAGGGGGCATTGTGGATACTTTATGCAAACAACGAAGGGTCAGTGGCACATGTATGAGCGTGGATCTCCCCAGCTCACTCGCGTCCTCCATTGTCTCTGTGAGCTTTTCTTGCAAAATGTAAGTTCTAAGATAAAATTACGAAGCATTTTGAAACAATGAGAAGAGGGCAGCACACCAAGCATGAGGCCCTCCTGGGCATGGAGCCCTGTGCCAGGGCAGATGTCAGCCTTTCTTCTACTGCTGGGAGGGAGGAAGGTAGCGACCAAGCCAGGCAGGGGGTGGCAAGTAGAGGAAGGAGATACAGATGTTGAGGCTCGTTCCAGTCTCCTAAATCCCTGAGTTTCCCAGCTGCCATACATTTCCCGTGCTCTGGATCCTGCCTACAGACAGTGCCTTTACTCGTCATTGTGAGTCAGATCCCGCTGATCTCAGTTCAGATCCTAGTTCACTGGGAAAGTCTTTCCTTACCATCCTGTATCCCTTTTCAAAACTCTGACAGTGTTAATCATTCCTACCACCTACGTGGCAACAAACCTGGTCTCCCCTCCACAAAGACAGTTGTGTCTCTCCAAGGAGATGCTGGAGCTCCTGGAGGCAAAGCCTGTGTCTCCTACGTACACCCCACCAAGATTCACAGCGAGGCTGCCCCTTGCCCCCCTCCTCCCCAGGCTCCTTCTCACTCACCTGAGAATACAGCCCAGTCTCCAGCCCAGCCAGGTCTCTCCACGTCTTTCTCATTTGCCCACATTCATGCTTGGAGCAGCTATTTTTCAGCTGTAACGGCTTTCCTTCCCATTTGTTTGTCCAAATCTTAGTGGGAATGGTCTGTGTTTGCAACTTAGAAATACCGAGGTCTAAACCCTAAATCTGTCACTCTTTGGATATGTGACCTGGACAAGTAACTCCCTTTCCTCAAGCCTTTTTTCTCCCTCATGTAAAATGAGGGGTTGATAATAACCATTGTGAAGGGCTACTGAAAGATTTAATGAGAGTGTGAAAAAAATAACAACACAGTAGAGTGAATTAGTGTGTGTCAATACATTTGAAACTTAGATTAAATGGATATCTTCCTAGAAAAGAATAACTTACTGAAAGTGACTAAGAAGAAACAGAATGTCTGCATAACCTTGTGTTAATTTAAATAAATTATTTTATAAGTTTAAAATCTATCCAAAAAGAAAAATGCTAGGTCTGGATTGATTTGCAGATAACTTCCACCAAACTTTCAAAGATTATGTCATTCCAAAATTTCAGAAATTGGAAAAAGAGGGGCAATTCCTAATAAATTTTAGAGAATCTTATACTCTTGATTCAAAAAATCAGACAAGGGCAGATTCAAGTCAACGTATGGCAAGATCAATACAATATTGTAAAGGAAAATAAATACATTAATTAAATTAAGAAAAACAAAAATCAGACAAGGGTGTTATAAGAAAGATTAAAATTCATATACTTTTCATGATTGTAACTGTGAAAGTCATGAACACTATTAAAGTGTTAGTTGCTGAGTCATGTCCAGCTCTTTGCAACCCCATGACGACAGCCTGCCAGGCTCCTCTATCCATGGGGTTCTCCAGGCAAGAATACTAGAGTGGGTTGCCATTCCTTTCTCCAGGGTGTCTGTTCAGCCCAGGGACTGAACCCTGGTCTCCTGCATTGCAGGCAGATTCTTTACCATCTGAGTCACCAGGGAAGCCCAAATACTAAGTTACTGAAAACATAATAATACATTATAACTGAGTTGAGTTATTCCAGGATTATAAGTATCAATTAACATTAGAAAAATCTGTGAATTATTTATATCATTATTGTTGATGTTTAGTTGCTAAGTCATGTCTAACTCTTTCGTGGCTCCATAGACTGTATCCCACCAAGCTCTTTTGTCCATGGGATTTCCCAGGCAAGAATACTGGAGTAGGTTGCCATTTCCTTCACCAGGGGATCTTCCCAGTCCTAGGATCGAACGCATGTCTCCTGCATTACAGGCAGGGTCTGTACCACTGAGACACCGGGTAAGCCTGATTTTTATCATATAACAGATCAATAATATAAGCCTCTGGGAAATTTAACACCCATCAACAAAATCATTCTTAGGTAAGTAGAAATAGAAGGGAGCTTTTTAAATCTGATAAAATGTTTCTATCAAAAGCCTACAGCATATGTTGAAATGTAGAATTTTCTTTAAAGTCAGGAAAACAGACTACATGGTTCCTATCACCTCTTTCACTCAGTATTATATTGGAGGTTCCAATCTCCTGACCAGTGCAATAAGATAAGAACTTGAAATGAAAGGCTAATGAATAAGTAAAAAAGAACAAACGAAGATGCTTTGATTCTACTCATAGTAAATCCAAATGAATCTGCAGACAAATGATCAAAATTAGTAACAAACTCAAACAAAGTGTAGAGACATAAGGTGAACACAGAAACATCATTTATATTTCTGTTTACCAGCAATACTTAGGAGTCCTAGTTTAAAAGATACCAATTACAAAAACAAACAAACAAAAAAAACAACAAAAAAACAAAGCAACCCACCAATTACAATAGCAATTGAAAATATAAGAGAAGCAAGACTGTGTATAACAATTAACAGTTCAAAATATTTCTGGAGAAAATTATCGAAAGGTGTTCAAGACCTAACTGTAAAGAGATATATCTATCCATAAATGAGAAGACAATGTTCTAGAGACAACAGTTCTTAAATAGTTTCACAGATTTAATAAAATTCTAATCAAAATTCCAAGGCATATTTCAAGGAACTTGACAAGCTGATTATACAATTTCATCAGAAAAAGAATAAGGGGAAAATTGTGAAGAGACATGTGAGAAACGAAAGCAGGGAACGTGCATTTTATATATCAAACTTAGAAAGCCACGCTGATTAGTACTAGCACACTGGAAGAGAACAGAGTGTCCACGGACAGACCCACATGCACACGGAAAGTCAACATACGATGAAATTGTCCTTATAGGCCCAGGATGCTCTATGCTACAATAACTGGTGATCTATGTAGGAAAAGAAAATCAAATTTCATCTCAGAGCACTACAAAAATCAATTCCAGATGGATAAAGGCTTGAATGTGAAATGCAAAGCTTTAAATATTTCAGAAGAAAATAGAGACTTTTTTAATGACCTTGGGTAGGAGAGGATTCCTTTACCAATGCATTAAGTGCATACGGAAAGACGGAAAGATGGAAAGATTTGTCTAAATTGTAAAAAAAGACCTTCTGTTCACTCAAAAGCTACAAGTAAACGAAAAGTCAAGTCTCAAACGGGGAGAAGTGTTTGAAGCACAGAATCAATAAGCAGCTATTATCCTAAATGGATAAAAACTTCTAAAAATCATTAAGATCGCAGCAAACAAAGGGTAGACAATTAGATAAAAGACACAACTAGGCATTTCACAGAAGAAAACTGGAGGCTGATAATCATCTGAAAATATGTTTAGTTTCATTAGCAATCAGGGAAGTGAAAATTATGAACACGGAGTCACCATTTTACTCCTAGGATTCTGGCAAAAATTTAGAAGCCTGACAAATTTGGGTCTGGATGAGAGCAATGGAAACTCTGACATCCTTGCTGGGAGCGGAAACCACCAAGGTCATTTTTGAGAAAACTTTGGCGCAGCCTTGTGAGGTTGAACAAATACACGCTCCACAAGTCAGCAGTTCCCCTGTAGGACACACCCCAGAGAGTCCACGGTTCGGGTGCGTCAAGAGGCATGCAAGGACATTCACAGCAGCCTCGTGTAGGAGAACAGGCCAACGAAACAACCAGAAAAGTCAGACGAGAAGCAGAAACAACTCTTATCCACAGAGAGGATGGATCCGTAAATTGTGATATATACACTGGATGCAATACCATACCTCAGCAAAACGAATGAACCACAGGTCCACACATTTATGTGCAGAAACAATCTGGAGCAAAAAAATCAAGGCACAGAAAAATTCAAACCTAACGAGAGCATTTTTATAAAGTCCACGCGGGCACAACTAGAAAACACCTTGCTTCTGGTATAGACATATGTGGTCAGACTACAAAAAATAAAACAAATAAAAAACAACAAAGCAAAACTGAACAGCCAAAATGCAGGACAGCGGCCACCTCTGGGAGACAGCAGGAGAATGTTTGGGGGGAATGTCTTCGGGGAGAGCTCAGCTCTCTTGGAAACCTACTTCCCAAGCTCTGAACCACAGCAGTTTAGTATTCTGTATCATAATTTACACACTTGCTACGGAGAATTTTTATAGAAATAAAATACTACATCATAAAAGCAAAGAGAGTTAGTGGAATAATATATGACAAGCTCCTGTCAAATAGCTCAGAGCCCAGCACATCTACATAATGCCTGTCTTTTCCTTTGGGGCAGGCTTGGCGCCAAGGGATTTATATGTGCTGTGCCGGTTTTCTCAGCAGCCCTGTGATATCACCCCATTTTACAGAGGCGGAAGCAGACACTCAGAGAGGGTAAATGATTCGCCCCAAGCCACACCGCTCAGGGCATCCGAGACACAGGCCAGGCCTGTGGGGCGGCAGCTCAGTCCCTCTCAGCCCCCGGATCCTCTGTCTCTCATACAGCGGGCAGTCAGTAAACGGTGAGCCCGCTCTCTCTCTCTGTTCACACGGCAGCACCTTGCATCTCCTCTTTGACAATTGTCACACTTGATCTTGCATTCCTCTTCCTTTTGTTGAGTCTTTTGCAAGCTCCTCCAGTGCACAGTACAGATCACCAGCTGCGCCTTCTCTGTATCCCCAGGGCCCAGGCTGGTACCCAGCAGGATGCTTAGTCCTGTGGTTCGCAGTGTTACAGAATCCGCTGATGGGGGCCTCCGTGCTGTTGGCTCAGGAGTCTGGGGCAGGAGTGCCTGGGGGCCACGAGGAAGGGGCAGGCACTCACCCCAGGGGCTGTAGCTGTGGGCGTCCATGAAGGAGCGGCCCAGCCGCTCATCCTCTTGCAGGGTGCTCTGGTCCGTGAAGCTCCGGTCCACAGCGCTCATCACGTGGGTCTTTTCCTGGCAGTAGCTGACCATGGCCTTGGTCATGTTCATTGGCTTCAGAGGAGAGTTGATGGGAGACATGGGTGCTCAGCTGGACAGGACAGCACCCAGAGGTGGATGGGGAGACCCAGCAGTCAGGGGACCTTGAGACCAGGAGCCAGTCTAGAAGCATCTCTGGATGCTGAGGGGACTCTGTTCACATCCTTTGCTCACCAGACCAGGAGAACTGCCTCCTCACCCCCAAGAGGAACTGGGCAGGGTCCCTGACCTGGGCACCTTTACCGAGAGCAATGGAGGGAGCAGTGGCGGACTTGGGCTGGGATCCCATCCAGAAAGTAGGGATAAAGTTCACTGGCTTTGCTTTCACGTCAGAGCAGTCGCCACCCCCAGGCCACTCTGAACTGAAGCTCGGGCTGCCCCAGTGCAGGTCCAGATGCTCCCACCTCCAGCAGGCACCTTCCTCCTTGTCCACTCCAAAGACATACAATCTCAACTATTCTCCAGCAGTGCGGAAGCAGGGAGTGAGGTCATTCTCACTTGTCCCTGATGACCAGAGGGTCTCCACAGCCAGGAGCTGATCTCCCACCTTCCGTAGCCTCATGCTCACCTCCCTCTGGAGGCCTGGTCCTCTCACCAGACACAGAGGACTTGGAACAGAAGCCCACCAGGGTCCACCTCAGGTCAGCTCCCAGCAGTCCATCCAGCTACCGGAAGCAGGAGAGGGAGAAGGAGAGAGGCCCCGGATCCTCCCAAGAGGAGGAGCTTCTGGGAGCACAGCCAGTTTTCCAGCTCAGCTTCACAGACGAGCACAGCAGCTTGCAACCCCAGGGAACTCGGAGGAAAGTGGGAGGGAGTACAGGGGTGGGGAGGCAGGACTCAAGGCTCCATGTCCGAGGGGCTGAAACACAGGCAAAGGGAAAGGACATGGGAACGGTGCTGAGACTGAAGAGCCGAGACCCGATCCCAGGGAAGGCTCGAGACCAGAGAGCCGTTCAACTCCCCAGCCCTACAGCATGCAGGACGCAGGGCAGACCTCAGAGAGGACTTCCAGGTTGTGCAGGCTCAGGGACATTGGTCATCGTGGAGATGAAGAGGGTAGTTTGGGACTCACTCCCCCAGAGAGACAAACTCCACTCAGCCTGTCCTGGCTCCAGAGCTGCTGGGGATCGGGGGAGGGACAGGATGACCGCTGGATGCCCCTCCTGCCAGGGCAACAATGTGTTTCCTCTGGGAAACACAGGAAAGAAGGCTCTGTGTCTGTGCTGGGGCCCAGTGTGGCAATGCCCTGCGGTGGATGTGACTTTCCCAATCTGAGACGGCTCAGCGGGCCCAAGCGTCCGACTCCCACCCACCTTCAGGGTCTGGATATCTCCCTCACTGTGGCCCAGGGCAGAGCCAAAGACCTTTTGGGGGCAGATGAGGAGAGGTCTCTGTGGCTGTGACCTTGACCATCAACATAGGACAGAAGGTGGAGGAGTCTCCAGCAGTGCGGAAGCAGGGAGTGAGGTCATTCTCACTTGTCCCTGATGACCAGAGGGTCTCCACAGCCAGGAGCTGATCTCCCACCTTCCGTAGCCTCATGCTCACCTCCCTCTGGAGGCCTGGTCCTCTCACCAGACACAGAGGACTTGGAACAGAAGCCCACCAGGGTCCACCTCAGGTCAGCTCCCAGCAGTCCATCCAGCTACCGGAAGCAGGAGAGGGAGAAGGAGAGAGGCCCCGGATCCTCCCAAGAGGAGGAGCTTCTGGGAGCACAGCCAGTTTTCCAGCTCAGCTTCACAGACGAGCACAGCAGCTTGCAACCCCAGGGAACTCGGAGGAAAGTGGGAGGGAGTACAGGGGTGGGGAGGCAGGACTCAAGGCTCCATGTCCGAGGGGCTGAAACACAGGCAAAGGGAAAGGACATGGGAACGGTGCTGAGACTGAAGAGCCGAGACCCGATCCCAGGGAAGGCTCGAGAGCAGAGAGCCGTTCAACTCCCCAGCCCTACAGCATGCAGGACGCAGGGCAGACCTCAGAGAGGACTTCCAGGTTGTGCAGGCTCAGGGACATTGGTCATCGTGGAGATGAAGAGGGTAGTTTGGGACTCACTCCCCCAGAGAGACAAACTCCACTCAGCCTGTCCTGGCTCCAGAGCTGCTGGGGATCGGGGGAGGGACAGGATGACCGCTGGATGCCCCTCCTGCCAGGGCAACAATGTGTTTCCTCTGGGAAACACAGGAAAGAAGGCTCTGTGTCTGTGCTGGGGCCCAGTGTGGCAATGCCCTGCGGTGGATGTGACTTTCCCAATCTGAGACGGCTCAGCGGGCCCAAGCGTCCGACTCCCACCCACCTTCAGGGTCTGGATATCTCCCTCACTGTGGCCCAGGGCAGAGCCAAAGACCTTTTGGGGGCAGATGAGGAGAGGTCTCTGTGGCTGTGACCTTGACCATCAACATAGGACAGAAGGTGGAGGAGGAAGGGAGATAAAGAGGGAGACGGGGGTGGGACAAGAGAATTAGGAGGATACAGAGAAGGGAGAGGAGGGGGAAAAAGGAATAATGACAAGGAGAAAGGTGGGGAAGGAGACAGAGGGAGGGGGGACAGGTCAGACACCAGCGACCACAGGGATGACAGACAGAGGGCCTCGGACAGAGGACAGCCCGTCAGGCTGGCTGGACCACGCAGCCCCAGGAGGACCCGTCCCGAGAGGATCCTGGCCTAGGAGGCAGTCTGCAGCCGTGAACCACAGGGCTCTGTTCCCGCCCAGGCCTCCTGCTCTGCTTGGCGAAAGAACTTCAAACACCAACCAACCAGATCCGCAGACAGAGCCAGGAGGACACCGCTCACCGCGACCTCCAGCCTACCTCAGGGTGAGATCAAGCCGGTGGCGTGTAATATGGACACTCGGAAAAATTCTGCATTTAGGTTCAAAATTAGCTGCAGAGTAGAGGGTGAGGGCGAACTGCCTTGTCAACAACTCTTGGAAAGACTGAGCTGGAGGCTCCACGGGAATTTACGGGAGTGTGGCTGCTGGAAAAGTCAGGGTGATGGTGGGTGACCTCAATGGAAGAAGAGGGTCCAGGGATGAGGTGAGAGACCGCCGTCCTCTGGGCTGGCCCGGGGTCACCTGAGCCTGCTCTGTAAGGAGAGGACAAGCATGGGTGCAGGGGAATGTTCTGGAATGTTCAGGCTTACAGGATCAGAGATCCCAGAGGCGGAAAACAGAGCTGCACTGGCAGGCGGAGGAGTTAGAGCTGGGGGGCCTGGGCTATGACCTCAACTCTGTACCTATGACCTATGACAAGTCTTTAACTTCCCTGAACCTCAGTTTCCTCATCAGTGAAATGGGGAGATCACAGGAGCTCTGCCCAGGGTTGTTGCGAGGATTCTGGGTGAAGAACTGAGCCCCAGTGCCCTTTGCTGGGTTGAGAGGTGGCCTCCCTCTCCTCTCTCCTTGACGTGGCCAATCCTATCTCCTTGAAGGTAAATTTCTAAGATGCAAAATCCTACCAGATACTGGCTGCAACTCCACATCTGAGTGCTCCCTTACAGCCAAATCTGCTGCCCACTGTCCCCCAGAAGCCCCACTGAGAGAAGGACAGAGCTTTGCCACTGCAGGGCTGCCTTTGTGAAGCCCTTCACATCCTGGGCCATGAGGTGGCACGCTTTGCAGTCAGGCCTGGCTGGATTCAATCCGGCCACTTATCAGCTGAGTAACATGGGTGAGTCACTTAATGATCTGCGAAAAGGGACTCAGCCCTGTTCCGTGGGTCAGGATCCTAGAAGGAAAAAGTCTCTGCAGTCTCTTGAGTGCTGAATAGTACCTGGTACACAGTAGGTGCTCAGTAACTACTGTTCTAATGGGTGATGTGTGGAGAGCTCCTGGCATAGGTTAATTACTAAAAAAAAAATTATGGTTGTAGATGTTTTATTTTGAGATGTGGTGTGGAGAGAAGGGCAGGGGTAAACCAAGCCTAATGCCACACCTCCACCCCATCCCCTACCAGCTGCCACGCTCCCAGCATCTCTGCTGCCTGGGCCTGGCCTCAGGCTCAGCTGGTTCCGTCCTTCCCCTGAATCCTGCTTATCTGCTCCCAGCAGCTCCGAGTCGGAGTGCCAACTGGCTGGTTGCCTGGTGGCAGCTGTGCACACAAAGCCCAGGAGGGGAGACGGCAGAGCAGACTCTGCCTCTGGCTCCCGGGTGACCTTGGGCAGGTCTCTGCCCGCTCTGGGCCTCAGTGTCTCCATTCCTCAACTATGGGCTTGGACCACAGTGTCCTGGGGCTGTCTGGTAGGGAATGAGGTGGGGCGGAGAGGGAGAGCATAGAGTTTCTCAGAAGCCTACCGAGCTCCAAACCGAGGCTCAGTCTTTAGTGCTCCGTGTACTGGGCTCCCAGGAAATAGTTTAAAGTACTTCCATCACCACACCCTCACCCATAGTTTGAAAATATAATAACTTATTTGTTAGACTAGATGGCCTGAAAAACTTGGGAGCTCTCATTTTCTGGGGTCTGAACCTCTGCAGTTCTCAAACGTAAGAATCTTTGAATCCCAGATCCTGGATTTATGAAACTCTGAAAAGCCATGGATCTAAGTTCCGGATCCTAAGCTATACTGGGATTCGTGGTGTGCCAGGAGACTCATCTCTCGCCAACATCCTTCCAGCTGGGGCAGCCTCCCTGCTGAGCACCCTTTCCTGGGCAGTGGTGCTCACACCCACTAGATCTGGATTCTAGTCGGGCCTCTCCATCAGCAGAGTCCTGGCTTCCAATCCTGAGCTTCATCCACAGGCCCACCACCCAGGCTGGAACTGACTCTCAAGGTGGGGAGAGATGGGTGGCCAACTGGACCCCCACCCCAAACACACTCAGCCACCAGAAAGCTGTCCCTCTTGTGCCCAGCCACTGTGCCTTTGAGCCCACCAAGGCTCCTTGGCCACCCAGAGAGGGACCAGCCTCAGTTACCCCTTGCAGATGATGTCAATGGATGACCCCAGAAGGAGGATGAGGATGAAAAACACTCCCATTCCCCTCCCCCCCTGCACCCAGATGCCAAGGATCAGCTTCGTGTCCTCTGAGCAGTGGGGACACCTCCCACCCTCCAGGCTCTGTGCGCTGTCCTTGCATGTGGTTAGAGAAAACCCAGTGGGGCGCAGAGTCAGGGGAGACGGGAGCCACCCACCTGCCTGTCAGGGTGGAGTCCCCGCCGTCTGAGCTCTATAGGACGGGCCATCCTCCCTTGGCACAGTCATCTGTCCCTTGTCCCCAGCACATGCCCTGCCTTTCACGCAGGCCTGTCTCATCCCCATCCCCTTGCTGTGTCTTCTAAGTTCCCACGTCTGAGCCTTTGCTTACACTGTTCCCCTTCCAGGAATACCTTCCCTCTCCTCCCTGCACTTCCAGCCGTCCCCATTGTCCAGTGGGTGGGAAAAGGAGGGGACATCACCTGTTTCACCATCTTCACCTCCTGGGAGGTAAGGAGGAGGCTGAATTGGGCACCTGTTGGCATCTAGAGGATGCGGGCGCAAGTTCACTGAGCATATTCTTGGCCTGGGGCTAGGGTCAGGGATAGCCCCCTCCCCCAGCCATCCTGCTCAGGTTTTATGACACTTCTCAACTCCTCTCTCTGTCGATGGGAAAGGGAGAGTCAGACAGAACCCAGAACCAGCATCTGGCCTCCATCACCCCATGGTCCAACCACAATGGACCCCATCCACAAGTCTACTCTAGGCCTCAGCCAAGGCCATGTCTATGTCCACCTCCCAGCAGGGGAAGGACCCTTTGATAAGATGGACATGTGGGACCAGGAAGGAACTGGGCCAGGCCACCATCTTCTGCTCCCATTGACCTGGGCCCCCAGAGGTGATTCTGTATATAGTGGTCCTACCTTGAAGGACTGCAGGGACCCAGTGGGGAAGCCTCACGAGGTTTACCTTTCCTGGCGGCTAGGATGCAGACTCACCAGGCCTCTTGACGGCACGGATTAGGGTCTCAGAACTGCTCCCTGAACACCCCTGCCTGTACCCAACTCCCACCCTCCACCAGGAGGGCAGTTCAGGAGATCTTTCCAGGGCCTAGCCAGAGGATCCTAGCCAGGGGATCTTTCCTGAGAGTCATCTCTCACTCATCCCTCTTCACCCATTAATGAGCTAGAAGCTTCCAGAATGAGGCTGCTTCATCATTTAGTGAACTGGAACAGCCTCAGAGAGTGGGGGATAAAACGGGAGAGGAGATGCATGGGGGAGTGAGGAGGTGTCAGGCACCCCCACAGCCTGGCAGCTCCGGGGTCTGTCTACCGGATTGCCCCAGAGTGAAGGCTGTGAGAAGACTGTGGAGGGGAGTAGCCTCCACATCCCTGGGGCTCTTACAGGGGAAGCCCCCGAGCTTGTGGAATGCGGGGGTTGAGAGCTGACTCTGAGCCCAGCCCCCATCCTGGCTGCTTCACGCTGGCCTCTCCATGATGCCAAGCTGGTCCTCCTCAATCTGGCCCTGGCACTTTCCCTAAGTTACCCTCCTAGAACCTCCCTCCTCCCTGCTTAGCTCCTGAGCAATGGCTCCCTTTTTCCTCTCTGGGCCCTGAGCCAGGCCTGCCCTCCTCCCACTGGGCCTTTGCACATGCTGCTTCCTCCTCTTCTCCACTGCCCCTCCTTGTTCCCATGGCCCTGAGCCTCTCCAGTCGGCTGTTCTCTGGGCTGTAAGTGACTGTTCACTCCTTCATCCACCTTATGAGACTGGGAACCCCTCAGGGCTCTGTCTGGCTCAGTTACTGCAGTCTCCCCACTGTGCAGGGCAGTGCCTGACCCTCAGCCAGCATTTCCTGAGTTCTCACTGTGTGCTGTGCTCAGCCTTTGCAGGATCGATCAATCAGCCTTCAAGGTCATCTTCAAGGACGTGCTGGAGACAGCATCAGGGCTGAGCGCACAGGCTAGGAGGTCAGTCAGGCCTGCTGGATTTGAACCTGGCTCTAAATTTTCTGACTGGGTGACCTTTATGGAGTTACATAAACTCTGCCAGCTTCAGTTTCTCCCGGTAAAATGTAATGAGTAATGACAGCTCCTCCCTCATGGGGTGTTTCTAAGGATTGAATATATGCGTGTACATGTTTATACACACACAGTTAATGTAGTGTCTGACATATATTAAGTGCTCTGTAATGGAAACTATCTGCAGATAGCCTGGCAGGAAGGCTTAGTTTTCCCTCTATCTCTGCCATCTTCTGCACCATCAACCCTTTGTAGACTCAGGGAGCTCAAATAAATGCTTGTTTACTGCAGGCTCAGGTGCCAACTGAGGGATATATAGTCTGCTATATACACATCAGTTGTATTTCTGTGTACTAGCAACCCCAAACTGGTAAGTAAAAGAAAAATACTATTTATTATTATAGCAAAACCCCAAAATAAATACAAAGATTCAATACTATTTATTATAGCAAAACCCCAAAATAAATACAAAGATGGTATGGGGAGGGTGGTGGGAGGGGGCTTCAGTCTTACAGGGGAAGCCCCCGAGCTTGTGGAATGCGGGGGTTGAGAGCTGACTCTGAGCCCAGCCCCCATCCTGGCTGCTTCACGCTGGCCTCTCCATGATGCCAAGCTGGTCCTCCTCAATCTGGCCCTGGCACTTTCCCTAAGTTACCCTCCTAGAACCTCCCTGCCTCCCTGCTTAGCTCCTGAGCAATGGCTCCCTTTTTCCTCTCTGGGCCCTGAGCCAGGCCTGCCCTCCTCCCACTGGGCCTTTGCACATGCTGCTTCCTCCTCTTCTCCACTGCCCCTCCTTGTTCCCATGGCCCTGAGCCTCTCCAGTCGGCTGTTCTCTGGGCTGTAAGTGACTGTTCACTCCTTCATCCACCTTATGAGACTGGGAACCCCTCAGGGCTCTGTCTGGCTCAGTTACTGCAGTCTCCCCACTGTGCAGGGCAGTGCCTGACCCTCAGCCAGCATTTCCTGAGTTCTCACTGTGTGCTGTGCTCAGCCTTTGCAGGATCGATCAATCAGCCTTCAAGGTCATCTTCAAGGACGTGCTGGAGACAGCATCAGGGCTGAGCGCACAGGCTAGGAGGTCAGTCAGGCCTGCTGGATTTGAACCTGGCTCTAAATTTTCTGACTGGGTGACCTTTATGGAGTTACATAAACTCTGCCAGCTTCAGTTTCTCCCGGTAAAATGTAATGAGTAATGACAGCTCCTCCCTCATGGGGTGTTTCTAAGGATTGAATATATGCGTGTACATGTTTATACACACACAGTTAATGTAGTGTCTGACATATATTAAGTGCTCTGTAATGGAAACTATCTGCAGATAGCCTGGCAGGAAGGCTTAGTTTTCCCTCTATCTCTGCCATCTTCTGCACCATCAACCCTTTGTAGACTCAGGGAGCTCAAATAAATGCTTGTTTACTGCAGGCTCAGGTGCCAACTGAGGGATATATAGTCTGCTATATACACATCAGTTGTATTTCTGTGTACTAGCAACCCCAAACTGGTAAGTAAAAGAAAAATACTATTTATTATTATAGCAAAACCCCAAAATAAATACAAAGATTCAATACTATTTATTATAGCAAAACCCCAAAATAAATACAAAGATGGTATGGGGAGGGTGGTGGGAGGGGGCTTCAGGATTGGGAACATGTGTACACTCATGGCGGATTCATGTTGATATATGGCAAACCCAATACAGTATTGTAAAGTAAAATGAAGTAAAATTTTTAAAAATGTACAAGACTTCCTTATGAAAATTGCAATAAAAAATGGTCAAAATGCTCCAATGGGCACTTCACAATAAGTTCATGGTAACCAATAAGTATGGGAGAAGATGGAAAATGTTATAGTTTTCAGACAAATGTGAAATAAAAACCACAAAAGATACTCTACTCCTATTGAAATGGCTAAAATTACTAAGTGCTGGCAAGGTCGTGGGGACCCTCGTCCACTGCCGGTGGGAATGTGGGCTGGTAGCTCTGGAAAGCAATTTGATAGCTTCTCATAAAGTTTAACACAAACCTAATCCACGACTTAATAGTTTCACTTTGGCTGTTTTCCCTAGAGAAGTAAAAACATATGTCCTCAAAAATCTATTATAAGGATGTGTTTGGCAGCTTGATTCGTATTAGTCAAAAACTGGAAACCACTCAGTGCCCATTTCTTCCAGGTTTCTCTTGAGACACCCTCATTAAATCGCTTGCACAAGAATCAGCATCTCTGACTGCACCCATCTCTGAATCCATCACTATGCTGGGAGATACAGGTCCTGGGGCTCTGTCCACTCCTGAACCTGGATACGGGAATGATTTCTTCAAGAACATGAGGAGCGAGAAGCCTGAGCTGCCGTTGCCAAGGAAATCGATACGGGGTGGGCGGCACTGTGTGTGTGGCGGGTTGATGGGGTCGGAGTTGGTGGGAAGAGTGAAAAGAGCTTTCCCAGGTCAGTCCTCCACCCACAATGAGTGTGGACCGTTACCAGCTCACTTGGTGCTCTCTCCCTGATGCCTGCCCTATGCAACTCCCTCCTCTCTGCTTTTTCCCTGCCCCAGGGGAATCGGTTCGACCTCTTTAGGCTCTGAGGAAGGCAGCAGGCATCATCTCTGGATTCGTCCCCAGCTCAAACTCCTGCAGTTAACTCATCTCAATTCTCTCCACATCTGCTTCCAGTCCTTAGGAGACCCAACTTCCAAATCTCTTTCAGCTTTCGGTTTGATTAACAGAAGGTTATAAACAAGCCCCAGAAATAAGGAAAACCAGCATCTCCCCCGGGCAGCCAGAGTCTATTGGCAAGTGTCACATTGCTATGCAACCAATACATATTTCTTTTACTTTCTTGTAGATAAACAGAGCTCAGCTAATTAACATTATTTTCTTTCCCTCTTTAGGTCTTGGATGACATTGGGAGTCTTTCCTCTACATGGTGAACTGGTTACTGGGTTTCAGGAAGGGTTTAATCTTTGCAATTACAGTTCATTAATAGATTTACAAGGGATAGAAGATGGTGAGGTCTGTCTAAGAGGATTGTTTTGCTTTTCTATTTGTTTAATTACACGGTTATCTCCTGGACCAAAGCTCTTTGAAAAACAGGGGGAGAAAAAGACCTACCACCCCATCTGTTCCAGATACAAACCAATTAATACTGGAGGGGACAGAAGCTGCGCAGGAGCCTCCCACAGCCGAGATGCCTCATCCCCTCTCCGGAGCTGCATCTCAGCTGAAAGGCTCAGCCACCAGAGTCATCAGACTGGCATCAGGCAGGCTGGCCTGGGGACGGGCTGCTCTGTTCACGGGGCATAGCTCTGGGAGCTGAGGTCTGGGCAGCCTTGGTTCTCTACTGAGCTACTGTTCCATGCTTTAATGTGGCTTTTCTAAATTAAACTTCACAGTGTTTATTTCGCAGACCCATTTTATAGATGGAGGAGCTAGGGCAGGTAGGTGTGTGTGGGGACGGGAGAGGTGCAGAGAAGGCAGATTTTGTAGGTATTAAAGGAGAGTCTCACACACAGGTGGGATTTGCCTAGAGCACCTGAATTGGAGCTGAAACTGGAAGCCAGTCCTGTTGTCTCTAAGTTTCTGGTGTTTCCTCCCTCCTTGCTGCCATCTAGTGAACTTGACTCAGTTTTTCCATCTGTGAAATGGGCCCATGAGACAGGATCAGATGAGCATTACACCTGAAACTAACACAACATTATAAATCACCTATATTTTGTAAAAAAGAAAAAGAAAAAGATGAGTGTGAAGGGTGTCTTAGGCTTCGGGGTGGTGTGTTCTGAAAAAGGTGGGCCTGGAATGGTAGATGCAAGGCTGGCATAGAGGGAAGTGGCACCAGGGGGTTCTGTGGCCCAGGATCAAGAGGCCTCCAGTTGTGGCACCAGGAGGATGTCTCAGGCCTGGTCAGAAAGAGCTGACTTCATCCTTGTCACTGGAGACTTACTAGTGGCATCTGAGCTCTTTAACCTCCCCTGAAACTTCCCAAGAGGGACAATGACCTCTTTCATGGGGCAAATCCTGCAAAAGAAAACTGTACCTTCAGTGAAGATTGCATTCCTCCTCCAGCCAAGCCCTCTTGGATCCCTCACTTCAAGGTGTCTTACAAGAGTCCCAGATGGGCTCCTTTTCCATCTCTTGGCATTGGGCCGTCCAGAGGCTTGAGTGAGGCCATCCAACCATCTCATCCTCTGTCACCCCCTTCCCCCTCCTGCCTTCAATCTTTCCCAGCATCAGGGTCTTTTCCAGTGAGTTGGCTCTTCACATCATGTGGCCAAACGACTGGAGCTTCAGTTTCAGCGTCAGTCCTGCCAATGAATATTCAGGGTTGATTTCCTTTAGGATTGACTGGTTTGATCTCCTGGCAGTCTAAGGGGCTCTCAAGAGTCTTCTCAAGCACCACAGTTTCTTCAGCACTCAACCTTCTTTATGGTCCAACACTCACACCATACGTGACTACCTGTCAGACTTCTGTAAATGTCAGATAAACTGTTTTAGGACTGGAGGACCAAGAGAATAATCAAGGATACAATGAAGGCATTTAAGGAGAGAAAATTTCCACAACTTTTTAAAATGACACAATTCAACACTTATTTGTGAACACTCAAATTTGAATTTCTTATAAAGGTCACATCATGAACTAATATTCTCTTAATTATTCTTTCAATCATTTAAAAATGTCAAAACCATTCTTGGCTCAGGGGTCATACAAGAACAGATGACAGGCCAGATGAGACTTGCAGGTGATGGTTTGCTGCCGCTGCTGCTGCTGCTAAGCCGCTTCAGTCGTGTCCGACTCTGTGCGACCCCATAGACAGCAGTCCACCAGGCCTCCTCGCCCCTGGGATTCTCCAGGCAAGAACACTGGAGTGGGTTGCCATTTCCTTCTCCAATGCAGGAAAGTGAAAAGTGAAAGTGAAGTCGCTCAGTCGTGTCCGACCCTTAGCGACCCCATGGACTGCAGCCCATCAGGCTCCTCCGTCCATGGGATTTTCCAGGCAAGAGTACTGGAGTGGGGTGCCATTGCCTTCTCCCTATGGTTTGCAGACCCCTGATTTATCGTCCCTCAGCCCTCACCTCCTGAGTTGCTGATCTTTCCTTGCGGCTCAGCTGTTAAAGAATCCACCTGCAATGCGGGAGATCTGGGTTTGATCCCTGGGTTGGGAAGATCCCCTGGAAAAGGGAAAGGCTACCCACTCCAGTATTCTGGCCTGGAGAGTTCCATGGGCTGTACAGTCCTTGGGGTCCAGAGTCCGAGAGGACTGAGTGACTTTCACTTTCACTTCCATTCTGGACTAGGACTTGGCGCTTCTCCTTGCTGGGCACATCAGGTTAAGTTTTGTCAGTAGGGGGCGCCGGAGGGGCGTTGCCGGGGAAGCAGTCTCTTCCTGGTCCGCGGTGCTGCTTTCCTCCCACCAAGTGCGCGCGCGAGGCTTTGCCCCAGCTGCACGGTGCGTGACTCCTTGGCGAGCTTGTGTCTGGAGACCACCTCGCTGTGGCCCCCTGACCAGGTGACCCCGAGTGGACTGAGTGCTCCGGGCCTTTCACCCTCAGAGCTCCCAACCCCTTCCGTGCACAGCCTTGGCTGGCCGGCGCGCGAGGGTGTTTCCTGCGCTTTGGCATCTGCTCTGGGTGAAGTCAGCAACTTCTCTGCCATCCAGGTGGCTGCCACCACACTCCCCGTCAAGGTCTGACCTCTGGCCTCCAGGGTGGGGCGAGTGGAAGGTTGCTCTTCCTCAGTCCTAGGGTTCCCTTCAGATTTCTCCTGACGTCCTTAGAGTCCCTCCAAAGCACAGCATAATAGTTCTTTATTTTAAGCATCCCCTACTCGAATCACTGTGGCTCCTAACTGAACTCCAGCCCCTAGGGTACCCCAGGAGGCCCCTCCAGAACTCTGGGGAGGACACAGATGCCACAGTCCAAGGGGCCGGGTGAGTCCCAGCGCTGTCTCCAACGCGCTGTGCAAGTTCTACGCGTGACCGGCTGCCCCTCTGGCTCTCAGTGTGCTCACCTAGGACATGGGGAGAACAACTCCCCCCTGGCTGGGGCATGGAGACCCAAAGCAGACAGTGTGTCAATGCCGAGCGCGGGCGAGGGGCCCCAGGGGGCTCAAGACAGAAGCTGCATCTTCACTGGCAAGTGCTGTGCGGATTACAGAAGACAGGGTGTGAGGTGCCTGCCACAGGTGAGGGGCAGGGGCGCTGAACCCAAGCCCCCTCCATCTGCCCTTCCTCCCCCTTCTCCAGGTCAGCCCCTCCCCCAGGCCCCCAGGACCTGGGCTCTCTCCCCTCGGCCCTGTCCCTGGCTGCTTGTATGACCCTGGCTGTCTGTGTGGTCCCTGTAGCTACCACCGTTGAGTCCTGCCCCAAGGCCACAGGGCTGAGCCCTGAACCAAGGTCACCTCTGGAGGTAATTGAGCCCCTCTGTAACCCTTGCCAAAAGCCCCCTCTGATCATCACTAACAAGCTTCCTGACTCCCAGTTAGGCAAAGATGCCCACTCCAGTAAACACCCTGTAGTGCCCTAACCAATCACTTAACTCCAGCCTTCCAGCAGGAAATTTTCTTTGTCTTGAGGCTATAAAAATTGGCTGCTCACCCACAAAAACTGTCAGCTTTCCCTGGTCTGCCAGGAGGTTGGCCCAGGGTGCTCGCAGTGCCCACATTATCCCTGCTCTTTTTTCTTCATTAGCTCAGTCCCTTCGGAAATGCTCTGTGTCTGGAAATTCTTTTCCAGCATGCACTTGGACCACCTTAACAGCGGCCTCAGCCCTGCGAGGGGAGGAGGGAAACAGGACAGGGGGTGACAAGCTAGCAAGCCTGCTCATCTGCCCCTGACGCTCTGGCCTCACAGGCCTCTCCCCGCAGGGAGGCAGCCTGGTCTCTGGTCCCTGAGCTGAAGATTGTCCTGCCTTGGCCCGGGGAGGGCACGGACTCCCTTCTGTTCACATCTGACCAGAGGAGCCTGGGCGGCAGATGCCAGAGATGCTCCTGCCTCCGGACCACATGGAGCAGGTTGGCAGGCACCCTCACCGCCCAGCCCGAGTGACTCCCCTAACTTCCCTGCAGGTCTATACACCGCCCAGCCCGAGTGACTGCCCTATCTTCCCTGCAGGTCTCTATACCCAGGCTGTGGGAGATTTAGCCCCAAGCACCCTCCACGGTTGTCTCCTCCACAGTGAAGTCTGCCGGGGCTCTAGGTTCCAGGTTCCCTCTCTGCCACAGGCACCCTGGACCCCGCCTGCCCACTGAGGTCAGGCTGGGCGGCGGGCCGCCCTGGGATGCCCTTGAGGATCCACTGCAGACCTGGCCTTCTCCAGAATCCCAGCCCCTCCCTGCCTTCTCCCTTGCCTCCCTCCCTGGGGTCCAGATCCTTTCAGAGAAACCGACGTGGACCTGGAAGGACGGCCTGTGCTCAGAGCCCACTGAGAGCCCAGATTAAACCAGTGGCTCAGCAGTAGAGAATCTGCCTGCCATGCACGAGAGTCGTAGGAGTTGCAGGTTCGATCCCTGGGTTGGGAAGATCCCAGCAACCTATTCCAGTATTCTTGCCGGGAGAACTCCATGGACAGAGGAGCCTGGCAAGCTATAGTCCATGGGGGCACAAAGAGCCGGACACAACTGAAGTGCACTGTCTTTATCTGCAGAGGAGAAGGGCTCCGTGGAGAGGGCAGAGGGTCAGGGAACGCAAGCAGAGCGGAAAGGAAAGTGGGCTCCTGGGTCTCACTCCTTTTCCTACATTTATTATTTTTTCTGAATGAGCTGCACCAGTAATTACCACTGGTATCCAAGGCTGCACTTGCTGTTCCCCGTTGTAATTAACATCCCAGGGGAGCACCACACATGGCAGGGAGCTGATCTGCAGAGGGGCTGGTCTCCTGGGTCCTGTCACCTGGGGCTTCAGAGCCCGTGTAGTGCAGTCATACTGTGGGGTGGGCTCAGGAGCCCCTGGGGCAAATCAACCTCCGATACACAAAACAGCAGGCTGGCAGGCAGGGAAGGGTTGTACCCATGCTGGCTGCCCTGGATCTGGTGGAGGCAGGCGGGGTAGGGGAGGTGGAGGGAACCAGAAGAGAGAAGCTAGAGGGTCTCCCAGCCTGTTTGGGGGTAGGGGGCAGTTCCCAGGGAGTTTTAGGTGAAAAAATCCAGAAAGCAGTTTATAGACATGTTGAGTACTGAAGCCTTTCCGGGAGGGATCCACCTTTGTTGGCAGGTTAACGAGGCACCTGGCTCAGAGGAGGTTTGGAGGGATGGGGCTCCTCAGAGGCCTGGTCCACCCCTAAGGCCTTGGATCCTTGCTTGGGAAGATTGGAGTTAGGCCAGGCGGCTGCAGGTCAGGAGAGAGCTCGACTGTGGGGTCCAGGACTCCCAGGGACCTCACATGTTAGTGCTGAGATGGGTGTGCAAGTCAGAGGCCCAGGGTCCTCCCCTGCAAACTCTGAAATATGAGAGAGGGGAGTATGAGAGAGGGGAGTCTTGGAACCTTCCTTCTCTCTCAGTCAATGATTTTGAGGTCTGTCAGGCTTTTTCATGGCATCTGCGATGCACAGGATTTTGGAATTAGAGCATCTTTCAGAGACTCAAAGCTACCTTAATGGAGTCTTTGAATTGCTGAATCTTATGCCTTCACAAAATCTTAGAATTATAAGATCACAGATGCATTCACTGAATTCCAGGCCCTAAGAATCTTTGAATTAAGGAATTGTTCAGAGAGACTTGTAATGACATTCACAGTGTGCTTGGCTCTTAGAACGGAATGATTCAGAGGAACATGGAGTTGAAATAGACATTCAGGAACCAGAATCTCAGCACAGGAAGAGACCTTAATCCATTCCCCCCCCTCCCCCCCGCCCCAAGTAATGCAGGAAAGCCCTTCTTCACTGTCCTCTAGTAGCTCAGACTTTTGTAGGGGCGAGGAGCTCATCCTCTGTTAAGAGAAGCTGTCCCACTGTTGGACAGATCCTCTGACCACCCCTCCACCCCAGAGGCCCAGAGCACCCAGTCATCCTGATTGTGTCAGGCAGAGAAGGGGGTTCATTCCAGCCCCTATTGTGGAGTCTTTCTGGTCCTTCCTCAAGGCTCACCTTCTTGTGTCTCAGCTTGGCAACCTTCCCTTCTTCCGACTCCCGCTTTACTGAGCAGTGTGCGTGTATGCTAAGTCGCTTCAGTCGTGTCCGACTCTTTGCGACCCTAGGGACTGCAGCCCGCCAGACTCCTCTGTCCAGGGGATTCTCCAGGAAAGAATACCAGAGCGAGTTGCCATGACCTCCTCCAGGAAGTCTTCCCTACTTAGGGATCCAGCCCACATCTCTTACATCTCCTGCGTTGGCAGGCAGGTTCTTCACCACTAGCGCCACCCTAGCTGCTAACCCCTTGGGCTGGCCTTCCCTGCATCTACCATGCACTAGCTCTTTAAAAAGAAATTCACACCCTGGAAAAATTCCTATTTTCCAGAGAACAGGGCAGTGTTAATTATGACCAGGACCTTCATTGTCTCTTTTGAAAACCTTCACCTTGGAGCACTTCAATAAAAGAACAAAATCCTAATTAATTAAAGACAATGCCGCTCTGAATTTGTGTTTTCCTGTTCTCAGAGATTATAACTAGCAAGGGAGGATGAGGGGGGTGGGGAGAGAGAGGCAGAGAGAAGGAGGGAAGGGGAGGCAGGTGGGGGAAAGAAAGGAAACGGGAGAGAAGTGCCGTTCCAGCGGGGGAGGGACATGCGGGGCTTTGAGATACAGCCAGACCTTGAGGGACCCGGAGGGACAGCTGGGTGAGTTGTGGGGAGACACATAAAACCCACAGAACTGGATATCCATTTCTAGACCTCTGATATCTGAACACTTCCACTCTTCATGTTCTGACGGAAAGTTGATTTGTTCAAAGAAAATAAAACGTGCTGTTGAGTCTGCATGTCCTGGTTACAAATTTGCTAGCGAGGGCGGGTGTGTTTCCGTGGACCAGCCACCGTGGTGACGGCTGGCGGTGTCGACAGCTCCAGGGCCGTGGGTAGGATGGTGGCGGCCCAGGCCTGAAGGCTCAGGGCTTCGTGCTCATGTTGGGCCAGATTTTCTTCTTGACGTGAGACCTTGTCTCTGTGTTGGCTAGCCTAACTGGGGGCAGGCACTGGCATCAGGATGGCAGGGGGGCTGGCATGGGGGACCTTGGGGGGAAAGGGCACCAGTTGGGTGGCCACAGGCTCTGACTGTCCCCATCTCACTAGCCTGGGGATGGGACGGTTGGGAGAAGGGCTTGCAAGGCAGGAGCTCAGTGGTTCCAGGAAGAAGCAAGGGGAGCCCAGGTGTATGGTGGCTGCATCGTGAAGTACAGCAGCGGGTATGGTTCCATGGGCATTGCCCTTGTGAGAACTGTCTGTGCCCTGGGAAGACAGTGCAGCCGGGGTGAAGGTAGAACCTGGACTTTGGAGTCAAACAGACCTGGATCCCACTCCCCCGGACAGCAGCTGTGGGACTTTAGGCCAGTCATTGACCTCATTTGGACCTCTGTTTCCTACTCTGTAAAGCGGGGTAACTCTAGTACTTACCTTCAGGGTGACTGTGGCAATTAAAGGAGTTGAATTTGTAAGGCAGTTAAAACTGTTCCCAATGTGATTACCCTCCTGGGCCTTGGCTTTCTCCAATGGAGAGAGTGATGGACAACTTACACGGTTCCTGGAAGACTTAAATGAGCTCGTGAGGGGGCAGGCAGAATCGGGTCCTGGTGAGGCAGGCAGGGCCTGGGTTCACAAGCTGATTCCATCAGTGCTGGCTGTGGACATTACAGGACCGATCTGAGCTTCAGGTTTTTCAACTACAAGCTATGAGGCTGCAGCACCCACCCCATGGGGGAGGCTGTGAAGACTCAGTGAATGAATGTGTGAAGGCAGCCAAAACGTGCCTGGTCTGTGCTCTATACATTTTAGCATCGTTCAGAGAAAATGCCTGGTGAGGTCCCAAGCACCTAAAAGACTCAGTAAAAGTGGATTCCTTCTGATCAGCCAGCTGGTCTCTGTTCTAAACCATTCACATGAAAGGACTCATTTAGTCCTTGTAACGACCCACTGAGGTCCATTGCATTAGCATCCCTATTAGACAGATGGGGAGACTGAGGCACAGAGCGAGCTAAGTGACCTTCCAGGAGCCATGGAAGTGGTAAGCTGTCAGAACCAGGTTTGAACCAGGCAATCGGGCTGTAGAGTCTGGATGCTCACAGGCCACGCCAGCTGGGGTGAGACTGAGAGCCGTCATTTCTAATGTGTCTCCAGGGGATGCTGACGTTGCTGGCCTGGGGACCCACTTGAACATCCACCCAATGGACAGGAGCCTGGTGGCTATAGTCCATGAGGTCGCAAAGAGTCGGACAGGACTGAGCATGCCCAGATGCACACCCCATGACGGGCCTTGCTGTTGCTATAAGGACCACGCTGGGTTCTTCTGTATCCACTTCAGCTTCCAGCTCTGTGAGATGCGGTTGCTGTGACTCCACACAGGGTGAGGCATGCCAGAACCACAGGAGGCAAGCACCCGGGAAGCGTGTTAGCTCAGATCTGTGTACGTCCTGGTTCTTCGTAGCTGCAGCTCTGTGTCTGTTTCCGCCTCTCTGGTGAAATAGCTGTCTGCTTTCTATGCCCAGACCAGGGCTCATGAATCTGCCTGTCTCTGAGCGTCTCACAGATCATTGGGCAAATGAATTTTGGGGAATTGGTCATTTGATGAATTGCCCATTTACTAAGTGGATTTTCAGCAAATTAACCTAGAATCTCAACTCCTTAGGACTGTTCAAAAGATTAAATGAGATAATGTATGAAAAACATTTAGCACAGGGCTGGCTCATAGTGGATATTCACTAAATGTTTCTTTCTACTATTGTTATTATCGATGTTGCCATTGTAGGGACAAAGTGGATGCTGGGTGAGCATCACTTAGTGTTGAGACCCTAAGCTTGGTGGCTGGAGCAGTTAGTGGGAGGGGAGTGCAGGAGCAGAGCGGGACATAGATGCCTACGTGCTTTCCAGCTGCTGCTGCTGCTGAGTTGCTTCAGTCGTGGCTGGCTCTGTGTGACCCCATAGACGGCAGCCCGCCAGGCTCCCCCATCCCTGGGATTCTCCAGGCAAGAACACTGGAGTGGGTTGCCATTTCCTTCTCCAATGCATGAAAGTGAAAAGTGAAAGTGAAGTCACTCAGTTGTGTTCTACTCTCAGCGACCCCATGGACTGCAGCCCACCAGGCTCCTCCATCCATGGGATTTTCCAGGCAAGAGTACTGGAGTAGGGTGCCATTGCCTTCTCCTACTGTGGACAAAAAAATACTCCCTTTGTGCTTAAATTGATTTATTTGGTTGGCTTTTCTGTCATTCGCAGTGAAAACATTCTGCACAATTTTCTACCAAGCTCTGCCTGGGCAGAGTGGAGCTGTGGACACAAGGGAGTGATTGCTCTAGGCCAGGATGTGTTTCCTCCCACCTGATCCCATCACCCATCTCAACCTTTCCAGGCCATCACCCCCATTTCAGAGTGAGGATGTGAGGATGCTGAGGCGGGTGGAGAGGCAGGGGGAGGGACGGACCCCACCCTGGACTCTAGAACCAGGAGCTGGTCCAGCCACTCTCCCGCACCCACTTTCTCTCCTCTCGGCTCAGCGCTCAGGCCATTGGACATCCCAGGACAGAGACCATGGGGCATCGTCGGCCGCCTCTCTGTGGGCCAGTCTGTGGACCTGGCCGGAGGGAGTCTAGGTCTCTGAGCTCAGCTGATGAGATGAAAGGTTGGGGGACAGGTACATGATGTGAGGGTTCAAATCTGAGCATCAGAAAAGGCCAGATTTGGATATACAGAATTTTACAAGAATAACAGTTACATTTTTTCTCATGTTGATGAGCTGATAGAAATCTTGAAAACAAACAAACAACCCATTACAAAAAGGGCTGTGCTTTTTCTCTCAGTTCAGTTCAGTTCAGTTCACTCAGTCGTGTCTGACTTTTTGAGACTCCATGGACTGCAACACACCAGGCCTGCCTGTCCATCACCAACTTCCGGAGTTTACTCAAACTCATATCCATTGTGTCAGCAATGCCATCCAACCATCTCATCCTCTGTCATCCTTAGTGGCTCAGAAGTTAAAGCGTCTGCCTCCAATGTGGGAGACCTGGGTTCGATCCCTGAGTTGGGAAGATCCCCTGGAGAAGGAAATGGCAATCCACTCCAGTATTCTTGCCTGGAGAATCCCATGGACGGAGGCGCCTGGTAGGCTACAGTCCACGGGGTTGCAAAGAGCGGAAACTGAGCGACTTCACCTCCACCTTCACCTTGAGCTGTACCAGGGCAGGCAGAGAGCAGGCCAGCCTGCCTCTCAGCGGGCTGGCACGCAAAACCCCTCCTCTGAGATTCTCGCTTTCCCCGCCCATCAATCAGCCATTGGCTGAGCAGCCCCTGGGGCTGGTGCAGAAGCTCCTCCCACCTCCTGACCGCAGTAGGGGAGGGCAGGTCCAGGGATCCAGACTGGGACATTCCCTCCCACCCTGGGTGGTTGCGCTGTGTGCTTAGTGGCTTCAGTCATGTCTGACCCTTTGCGACCCCATGAACTGTAGCCCGCCAGGCTCCTCTGTCCATGGAGGTTCTCCAGGCAAGGATGCTGGAGTGGGTTGCCATCCCCTCTGGTTAGGTCCACATTAATGGCCAACCCAGGATCCCTGCACCTCTTCCTCCGCTCACCCACTTCCTCCAAAGCCTCTGGCAATTGGTGGGGGCGTGGGGGGGAGGGAGGTTGTCGGGAAGGACTCCTGTTTTCTGCTATCCCCTGCTGTCCCCAGAGCAGATGGCTTATGGGGACGTGGGGTGGTGATTTGCAAGATGTTCGGGGGTGGGGGGTGGGGGGGGAAGGAAGCTGAGGCTGGCTCTGCATTCTCTGACTAAAACACAAAGTTGTTTAAAAAAGTTTAGGCCACAAGTGGCAGTGACTGGGTGCTGCTGGGTGTTGGGCGTGTTACCCGTACCACCTGCGGGGCTCCACCCAGTCTTCCCACTGTCAGTGGGAGTGGGACGCTTAGAACAAGGGCAGCAGAGCCAGAACCAAACGCAGGTGTGTCCTCCCTGGTCCTGGCTCTTCCCACTGGGTGGGCAGCCTCCAGGCTCCGCCCCTCCTTCACCTCTTTCTCCAGGAAGTATACTGAGGACCCACCAGGGCCGGGCCCTTGGGAAGCATGGGGTCCAGCCCAGGACCCAGAGAAAAGATACAACGTAGGCATGGGGTCGAATGCAACCCACTCCAGCACTCTTGCCTGGAAAATCCATGGACGGAGGAGCCTGGTGGGCTGCAGCCCATGGGGTTGCAAAGATTTAGACACAACTGAGCGACTTCACTTTCATTTTTCACTTTCATGCACTGGAGAAGGAAATGGCAACCCACTCCAGTGTTCTTGCCTGGAGAATCCCAGGGATGGGGGAGCCTGGCGGGCTGCTGTCTATGGGGTTGCACAGAGTCAGACACGACTGAAGTGACTTAGCAGCAGCAGGCATGAGGTCCAGAGGCCTGCAGAGCAGCTGCAGTGGGGGGCAGGCGCTGATTGGCTTATAGGGAAACAGAAGGGTCAGAAGATGGGCTGGGTGCAGGCCAAAGTGGGACCTGATTATACAAACGTGGGTGGTGGGGTGCATGGAGAGCTATGAGGCAAGGAGAGGGAAGCAGGGTCTGAGGAAGGAAGAGACCAGCAGATCCCTTCCTGTGAGCCCTGCCCCATGGCCTCCCTCTGAAGGCCACCTTCTCTCTTTCTTGTCCATGTGGCCTATGGATGGTGGGCAGAGTCTGTCTGCCATGGCTAGCCACCAGTAGGGACTGGTCAGGGTCTCTTGGGTCAAATCCAAGCCCAGTCGATCTGGCCTGAGTTAAGTTTCCAGCCCTGGTCCAATCAGCAGAGGCCAGGGGTGCCTGGAGAGAAGGAAGGGATAAATGAATGAATGCTAACAGGGAGCAGAAGTCTGAAAAGAAAAGGGAGTAACAACCTCTGTATTTTTTTTAACGTTTTTACTCAAGCAGCTGTTCTAAATTTAATCATCACTAATAATAAAAATGTATATTCATGGCCGATTGGTATGTGCTGGGCCTGTGCTGAGAGCTTTATACTTGTTTTCTCATTTGATCTCCAATCACAGCCTCGAAGGCAGCAAGGGTACTCTCATGTCAGGGGAGGGCAGGAGACCCTCGGGTGCAAAGTGCCTGGGGGTCCGTGGCTGGTGAAGAGCAAAGCCCGTGGGACTCCAGGTCGTTCTGGGAACCTAAATGCCCCAAGAGCAGGGATCTCTGTGTCTCCTTCGCCATTCATTCCAAGTGCCCAGTGCGGTCAAGCACACAATAGACTCCCGAGGACTGCTTGGTAAATAAGTGAGCACGTGTAAGAGTCCCTGTCCCCCCAGCATTTTCACAAGGTGGGAGGCTTCTCACATACCTCATGCTCGCCCAGGCCATGGTACAAGCCCAGCTTTCAACTGAAGTGCTCCCAGTTTGGAGAGTTCTAATGACTCACCTAGTGCTCCACTGGGCTCCACTGGGACGTGAACTCGGTTCCTGAGTTCCTAGAGGGTTCGGTATGGTCGGTGCTGTGGACACAGACAGACCTGGTTCAAATCCTATTCTGCCTTTTCACAGGTGGGTACACTGAGTGACTGAAGTCTCAGTGGGCCTCAGTTTCCTTTCCTGTAAAGTGGGAATGATGATAGTCCTACTTATTGGGCATCAGTGAGCTTTAAATGAGAAATGAATATAGAGCTGGGGTCCTCAACTTCGGCCCTCTCACCATTCGGGCCAGATCATTTCTTATTGTCTGATATTTAGTGTTAGTTGCTCTGCCGTGTCCGACTCTTAACCACCCCATGGAGTGTAGCCTGCCAGGTTCCTCTATCCATGGAATTCTCCAGGCAAGAATACTGGAGCAGGTACTGTTTCCCTTCTCTAGGGGATCCTCCTGACCCATTGATCGAATCTGGGTCTCCATTGCTGGCAGATTCGTTACCGTCTGAGCCTCCAGGGAAACCCCCTGTTGTCCTAGGGGTTTTCCTGTTACAGGGTAGGTAAGAGCATCCCTGGCTTCTACCCACAATGCCAGTAGCTATTCCTACCTCACCCCGGCGTGGCAACCAGAAAGGTCTCTGGATGTTGCCAGGTGTCCCCCGGGTGGGCACTGCAGGAGTGGAGCCTGAGAGCGCAGAGTTGGCAGAGAGCACGAGGGATCGTGAGTTACTGTCACTATCGCCCTGATGGTGTCCGTGCACCAGACCCTGCCTGTCCTGTCGCTGCTGCATCTCTGGGGCCCACGCTGGCCCGGGGCACAGTAGCTGCTCAGAATCCCCTGCAGTGACCTCCATGCAGCTGGACGGGGTCTCTTCGAACCCCCTCCTGCAAAGGGGCTTCCTGAGTCAGGAGCACCACGTGAGTCTCCAAGAAGGGACAGTTCCATGGGCTTCTCAGCCTCTCCTTCTGTTCTCCTTTTCCCTCTCACTCTCCACTGTGTGTCTGCCAGGCTCTGGCAGAGCTGGCGGCAGAATGACAGGGAGCCAAAATCTCGATGCCCTCAGCTCCGGCTTTTATCTGCCTGATTTCATCCCGCCCGCGGCCTGGCTGCCACTCAGCTGGAGAAATGTCCAAATTTTATTAAATTATAAGGCATGAGTGAGCAGTGACAGGACACTTGTCACCCACCCCAGCCTGTTCCCTGAGGCTCCTGCATTCCCGGGGTGGGGGTGGGGGGAACTGCCTTGGCCTGTCTCATTTCCCCTGCCCTCTTTATAATCACACCTGTGGAACTTCAGGTGATCTTCCCGGCATGAGAGCTGGAGGAGGCTGGGTGGGCTTGTCCCCGTGCTGAGCTAGTGGTTGCCCGCGTGCCAGCCAGGAGGCCCTAGGCCCGGAGAAGTGCAGAGCACAGCACAACCAGCTCGTAGAAGATAGCTGATGGCTGGAGATATTTTACCCCTTTCCACTTTATTAATATATCTACAACTTTATTGCAGTATAATGGCATGCAATAAACTTCCCTTTTTTTTCTGGGGTATAATGACTTTACAGCGCTCTGTTAGTTTTCATCGCCTCTTAGACACTTGCTTAGTCACTTCAGTGATGTCTGACTCTGTGGGACCCCATGGACTGTAGCCCACCAGGTTCCTCTGTCCATGGGATTTCCTAGGCAAGAATACAGGAGTGGGCTGCCATTTCCTTCTCCAGAATCAACTCTATGTATACATATATCCCCTCCCTCTTAGACCTTGTTCCCAGCCCCCCTCAACCCATCCATCCAGATGATCACAGAGCACCAAGCTGAGCTCCCTGTGCGATACAGCAGCTTCTCATTAGCTCTCAGCTCCACTACTGGGCATATCCCCCGAGAAAACCACAATCCAAACAGATACATGCATCCCAATGTTCACTGCAGCACTGTTTACAGAGGCGGGGCATGGCAGGAAACTAAATGTCCATCGACCAAAGAATGGGTAAAGAATATGGGGTATATGTACACAATAGAATATTACTCAGTCACTAAAGGAACAAAATTGGGTCATTTGTAGAGATGAGGATGGACCTAGAGTCTGACATACAGGATGAAGTAAGTAAAAAATTTCCACTACTGAAGTGCATAGTTTGATGAGTTTGACATAGGTAGACACCCATGAAACCATCCGCACAGTCATAATCGTGAACTAATTCAAACCCTTAACTTTCCTCCTGCTCTCTTGGTCAGCCCACCACCCCGCCCTCGCTACAGCTTCCTCTGCTGATCTGCTTGCTGTCACTATAGAATTCCAGAAAAACATCTACTTCTGCTTCATTGACTATGCTAGCGCCTTTGGCTGTGTGGATCACAACAAACTGTGGAAAATTCTTCAAAAGATGAGAATACCAGACCACCTTACCTGCCTCCTGAAAAACTTGTATGCAGGTCAAGAAGCAACAGTTAGAACCTGACTGTAACAAAGTACTCGTTCCAAATTGGGAAAGCAGTACATCAAGGTTGTATATTGTTACCTGGTTATTTAACTGATATGCAGAGTACATCATGAGAAATGCAGGGTTGGGTGAATCACAAAAGCTGCAATCAAGATTGCCCAGAGAAATATCACTAGCTTCAGACATCCAGATGACACCACCCTAATGGCAGAAAACAAAGAGGAACTGAAGAGCCTCTTGATGAAGGTGAGAGAGGAGAGTGAAAAAGCCGGCTTAAAACTCAACATTCAAAAAACTAAGATCATGGCATCCAGTCCTATTACTTCATGGCAAATAGAAGGAGAAAAAGGGGAAACGGTGACAGATATTATTTTCTTGGGTTCCAAAATCACTGCAGATGGTGACCGCAGCCATGAAATTAAAGATACTTGCTCCTTGAAAGAAAAACCACAACAAACCTAGGCAGTGTATTAAAAAGCAGAGACATTGCTTTGCTGACAAAGGTTTGTGCAGTCAAAGCTATGGTTTTTCCAGTAGTCATGTATGGATGTGAGTGTTGGACCATAAAGAACACTGAACACCAAAGAATTGATGCTTTCAAACTGTGGTGCTGGAGAAAACTCTTGAGAGTCCCTTGGACTGCAAAGAGATCAAACCAGTCAATCCTAAAGAAAATCAACCCTGAATATTCACTGGAAGGACTGATGCTGAAGCTGAAGCTCCAATACTTTGACCACCTGATGCGAAGAGCTGACTCAATGGAAAAGACTCTGATGCTGGGAAAGATTGAGGGCAAGAGGAGAAGGGAGTGACAGAGGATGAGACGGCTGGATGGCATCATCAACTCAATAGACATGAGTCTGAACAAACCCCAGGAGATCGTGAATTACAGGAAAGGTTGGCGTGTTGTAGTTCATGGGGTCACAGAGTCGGACATGACTGAGCAACTGAACAACAATAACATTTTTATATCAATGGAATCACATAGTATGTGCACCTAACATAGTTATTTTGAGATTCATCTATGTTGTTGTATGTTTCAGTAGTTCATCTGTTTTTAATGTTGAGTGGTATTCCATTGCATGGATATCCACCAATTTGTTTATTGCTTTACCTGTTAATAGACATTTGAGTTGTTTCCAGTTCTTGGCTGTTACAAATAAAACTGCTGTGAACATTTATGCTCAAGCCTTTGCATGTATATATGTTTTTCTGAGTCAAATACTTAAGAGAAATGACTGGATCATATGGTAGGTATATGTTTAAGTTTTTAAGAAGTAACATGCCGTTTTCCATAGGGTATGACATTAGCAGGTAAATTTTAGTTGCTCCACATCCTCACCAACACTTGGTGTGGTGTTTTTAATTTCAGTCATTCTAATGGACTTGTAGTAACCTACTAAGATTTTAATTTGCATTTCCTTGCTGTCTAATGACAGTGACATCAAGGAAATGCAATTGAACACATTTTTCATTTGCTTATTCACCATCTTTATTTTTTCCTTTTAGGTGAGGTTTCTGTTCAAATCTTTGGTCATTTTATTTTTTTTTAATTTAATACTTTATTCCGTTTCACAATCCTGCATTGGTTTTGCCATACAGTGACATGAATCAGCCACAGATGTACATGATCTCCCAAGGCCGAAGCCCCCACCACCACCTCCCACCCCAACCATCTCCCCGGATCATCCCGTACACCAGCCCCAAGCATCCTGTATCCTGCATTGAACATAGACTAGTGCTTCATTTCTTATATAATTGTATACATGTTTCAGTGCCAGTCTCCCCAATCATCCCACCCTCTCCCTCTCCCTCAGAGGCCAAAAGTCCGTTCTATACCTCTGTGTCTCTTATGTTGTCTCACTTACAGGGCCATCATACTCTCTTTCTAAATTCCATATATATGTGTCAGTATACTGTAATGGTTTTTTTCTTTCTGGCTAACTTCACTCTGTATAATTGGCTCCAGTTTCATCCATCTCATTAGAACTGAGTCAAATTTATTCTTTTTAAGGGCTGAGTAATACTCCATCGTGTATATGTACCACAGCTTTCTTATCCATTCATCTGCTGATGG
Source organism: Madoqua kirkii (assembly GCA_006408675.1). Lineage (NCBI taxonomy): Eukaryota > Metazoa > Chordata > Mammalia > Artiodactyla > Bovidae > Madoqua > Madoqua kirkii. The sequence continues at coordinate 42,579 of SJYC01057524.1, forward strand.
ACATCTAGGTTGTTTCCATGTCCTGGCAATTATAAACAATGCTGCAATGAACATTGGGGTACATGTGTCTCTTTCAATTCTGGTTTCCTCGGTGTGTATGCCCAGCAGTGGGATTGCTGGGTCATAAGGCAGTTCTATTTGCAATTTTTTAAGGAATCTCCACACTGTTTTCCATAATGGCTGTACTAGTTTGCATTCCCACCAACAGTGTAAGAGAGTTCCCTTTTCTCCACATCCTCTCCAGCATTTATTGCTTGTAGATTTTTGGGTTGCAGCCATTCTGACTGGTGTGAAGTGGTACCTCATTGTGGTCTTGATTTGCATTTCTCTGATAATGAGTGATGTTGAGCATCTTTTCATGTGTTTGTTAGCCATCCATATGTCTTCTTTGGGGAAATGCCTATTTAGTTCTTTGGCCCATTTTTTGATTGGGTCGTTTATTTTTCTGGAGTTGAGCTGCATAAGTTGTTTGTATATCTTTGAGGTTAGTTGTTTGTCAGTTGCTTCATTTGCTACTGTTTTCTCCCATTCAGAAGGCTGTCTTTTCACCTTACTTATAGTTTCCTTTGTTGCGCAGAAGCTTTTAATTTTGATTAGATCCCATTAAGTTATTGCTTCTTTTATTATTACTTTTCCAGAATTTTATATATTTTGAGTATAAGTCCTTTACTAAATATATAGTTTGCAGCTATTTTCTTCTAGTTTGTGGCTTGTGTTTTTATTTGTGTTTTAAATGTCTGATCTGCCAGTTTCTTGTTTTAAGGATGCACTGTTGGTGTCATATCTAAGAAATCTTTGCCTAACTCAAGGTGATGAATATTTTCTTTTAAGCTTCTAATAGAACTTTTTATAGATCTAGAGCTAGTTTTTATATATAGTGCAAGGTATAAATTTTCTCTTTTTTTTTGCACACCAACATTCAATTGTTGAAAAGACTATCCTCTTTACACTGAATAGCCTTTGCACTCTTGTCAAAAATCAGTTGCTGTATGTATGGGTCTATTTCTAGACTTCTGTTGCACTGATAAATTTATCTGCCTTTACCAACAACACACTATTTTAATTACTCTAGCCTTACAATAAATCTTGGAATTAGGTAGCGTTAGTCCTGCCATTTCTTTCTTCTTTTTGGTCATTCTAGGTTCTTTGCATGTCCATATGATTTTTAGAATCAATTCATCATTTTCTATAAAAAAGGGCTATTAGGATTTTTCTTGTTATTGCATTGAATCTATTTACCAGTTTGGGGAGAACTGTCATTTTTCAACCAAGAATATGGAGATTCTCTCCATTTATTTAAGTCCTTTTCAATTTCTCTCAACAATGTTCTGGGATTTTCAGAGTTTGAGTTGAGCACATCTTTTGTCAGATTTATCCCTAAGTATTTCATATTTTTGATGCTTTTGTAAATAGCATTTTAAGTTTTTATTTCTGATTTTCATTGCTACTATACAGAAACATAATTGATTTTCACATATAGATCTTCTTTTTTACAGCCTTCCTAAGTTTACTTATTTGTTCCAGGAGCTTTTATTGGAAATTTCACTAGATTTTCTACATTGGCAGTCATGACATCTATGAATAAAAAGTTTTACTTCTTTCTTTCCAATCCCTTGCTTATATTTCTTGTTTTTGCCCTTGGACATTGGCACTCCTTGCTTTCAGGCTTTTGGGTTATATTAGAAGGTTATATTGGGTTATATTACATCCATCCTCCTGGAGCTCAGGCCTTTGGGTTTGGACAAGAACTACATTATCAGTTTTCCTGGGCCTCCAGCTTAAAGATGGTGGGTTGTGGGCCATCTGAGCCTCAATAATTGCATGAGATAAACCCCCAAAGTAAATTTCTTTCTGTATATCTATAGATATTCTATTAGTGTTGATTCTCTAGAGAATCTTGACCAATGCATGTAAGTATATGATTAATTTTGTAAGTACCTGTGTGGAAAAGAACCTGCCTGCCAATGCAGGAGATGCAGGTGACGTGGGTTCAGCCCCTGGTTTGGGAAGATCCCCTGGAGGAAGGGATGGCAAGCCACTTCAGTACTCATGCCTGTAAAGTCACAAAGAGGCAGACACAACTGAGGGGATGTGGCACACACACACGTGTACTGTTTTGTGTGTACAATAAGTTCTACTTGATCTCCCTCCTTGCTGGCAATTGGTATTTTATTTGAGCCATTCTATTAGGTGTGTGTTGTTATCTCCCTGTTCTTTTTCCCCTCAAAATAACCAACATTTATTGAGCAGCCACTGTGTGCTAAGTGCTTTGCTGGAAGTTTATATACACTATCACTTTGTTATACTGAATCCTATTGCTTTCTAAATTTATCCTTATTTAATACATTTGGAGTATACTTGCTTTACAATGCTGCACTAGTTTCTACTGTGCAGCAACCTGAGTCAGCTCTGTGTATACATGTGCGCCTCCTCCTTGGACTCCCTCCCACCCATCTCCTTCCCAGCCTTCAGGTCACCACAGAGCACTGGGCAGGTCTCGGGGTGACAGAGAGCAGCTCCCCACTAGCTATCTAGTTTACATATGGTAGTGTAAATATGTCAATGCCACTCTCTCAATTTGTCCCACCCTCTCCTTCCCACTTTGTGCCCACAAATTTGTTCTCTGTGTCTGCATCTCTATTCCTGCCCTGCAAATAGGTTCATCAGCACCATTTTTCTAGATTCCATATACATGCATTAGTATATGGTAGATGCTTTTCTCTTCCTGGCTTACATCACTCTGTATGACAAACCCTAGGTTCATCAGTATCACTACAAATGGCTCAGTTTCGTTCCTTTTTATGAGTGAGTAATATTCTATTGTATGTATGTGAAAGTGAAGTTGCTCAGTCGTGTCCGACTCTTTGTTGACCCCATGGACTCTAGACCACCAGGCTCCTCTATCCATGGGATTCTCCAGGCAAGAATACTGGGATGGGTTGCCATTTCCTTCTTCAGGGAATCTTCCTGACCCAGGGGTTGAACCCAGGTCTCCCTCATTGCAGGCAGATGGTTTAATCTCTGAGTCACCAGGGAAGCCCATATGTCTGTAAACGTCTTTATCCATTCATCTATTGATGGACATTTATGTTGCTTCCACATCCTTGCTATGCTAATAGTGCTGCATTGAACATTGGGGCACATGTGTCTTTTGAATTATGGTTAGGGTTAGGGTTAGAGTTAGGCTGATCTGATTCTTTGCTAGCAGTTGGTTTAGCCATTTAATTGGTACATGGTGCTGTCTCACTGTGATTTTGACTTGTATGCTTCTACTGGCTAATCACATCAAGCATTTTTCTATGTGCTGATTTGCCACTATCTATGCTCTTTGATCGGAGAAGGCAGTGGTAACCCACTCCAGTACTCTTGCCTGGCAAATCCCATGGATGGAGGAGACTGGTGGGCTGCAGTCCATGGGGTCGCTACAAGTCGGACATGACTGAGCGACTTCACTTTCACTTTTCACTTTCATGCACTGGAGAAGGAAATGGCAACCCACTCCAGTGTTCTTGCCTGGAGAATCCCAGGGACGGGGGAGCCTGGTGGGCTGCCATCTCTGGGGTCACACAGAGTCGGACACCTTAAGTGACTTAACAGCAGCAGCAGCAGCATGCTCTTTGCTAAAACCTCTCTTTCTTTCTTTTGCTGATTTTCTAATTTGATTGCTTTGCTGTTGAGTTTTGAGAGTTCTTTATATATTCTAGACAGTAGTTCTTTGTTGGATATGTGTTTTGCAAATATTTCCTCCTACCTGCAGTTTTTCTTTTTATCCTTCTAATGAAATATTTTGAAGGGCTGCTGCTGCTAAGTTGCTTCAGTCGTTTCCGACTCTGTGTGACCCCACAGATGGCAGCCCACCAGGCTCCACCAACCCTGGGATTCTTCAGGCAAGAACACTGGAGTGGGTGCATTTTGAAGGGCAAAAGTTTTTAATTTTGATGAAATCCAATCTATCAGTTTTCCTTTCTATAGATTTTGCATTTTGTTTCAAGTCTATGAACTCTTTGCCTAACCCTAGATCTCAAAGTTTTTCTCCTATGTTGTTTTCTAAAAATGTACAGTTCTACATTTTACTTGTAAGTCCATTTTACATGTAAGTACACGATCCACAGTTGAGTTATTTTTTATTTAAGGTGTGAAGCTTAGGATGAAGTTTTTTTTTTTTTTTTTTGACTGTGTAAGTTCAACTGCCCCAGTACCATTTGTTGAAAAAGCTGTTTTCTTCTATTGAATTGCTTTTTGACTGTCAAAAATCAGTTGGCAAAGTTCTGTGGATGTATTTCTGGGTTTTTTGCTCTGTTCCATTGATCTGTATGTATAACTCTCTGCTACTATCCTTGCCTTTATCTTAATTGGGTTGCTTGTTTTTTTGTTTTTGAGTTTTGAGAGTTCATTTTATATCCTGCACACAAGTCCTTTGTGGAAAGTGTTGTTTGTATATATTTTCTTTCATTCTGTAGCTTGTCTTTTCATGATCTTGATAGTGTGTTTCTTCAGAATAAAAGTTTATGCCTTACAACATATCATTTTTTTTCTTTTATGGATTATGATCTGGTGTCATTTGTAAGAAACCATCTTAAGGCAGGTCATCGGTATTTTATCCTAAAAATTTTTTGTGGTTTTGTGTTTTCTATATTTAACTATGACATGTATCTATTTTAAGCCAGTTTTGTATAAGGTATAAAGTTTATGTCAAGGCTCATTCCTTTGGTGAGGGGAGGTGCCTATAGACAGCCAATGTTTTAGTTCAGTTCAGCTCAGTCGCTCAGTTGTGTCCAACTCTTTCCAACCCCATGAATCACAGCACACCAGGCCTCCCTGTCCATCACCAACTCCGAGTTGACTCAAACTCACGTCCATCAAGTCAGTGATGCCATCCAGCCATCTCATCCTCTGTCGTCCCCTTCTCCTCTTGCCCCCAATCCCTCCCAGCATCAGAGTCTTTTCCAGTGAGTCAACTCTTCCCATGAGGTGGCCAAAGTACTGGAGTTTCAGCTTTAGCATCATTCTTTCCAAAGAAATCCCAGGACTGATCTCCTTCAGAATGGACTGGTTGGATCTCCTTGCAGTCCAAGGGACTCTCAAGAGTCTTCTCCAGCAACACAGTTCAAAAGCATCAATTCTTCGGC